>JBBPKM010000136.1:0-20574 GCA_038089255.1 Austroboletus rostrupii
AGTCAAACAAGATGAGTAACTATGGAGGGACCAGAGTACTGGTACAATAGTCACAAGAATATGCGAGTGACTATTGTGAAAGAAATATAAGTCCGAATAAAGACATAGCAAAAGAGAAGAAATAGAGGCAAGGGATAAATCATAACACCATTTGCCAAAGATGACAAGGTTTGGTTGGAAGCCAGGAACCTCAAACACCTTATCTCTAATCCGAAATTCACCCTGAAATGAGAAGAACCTTTTACCATTACTCAGGTCTTATCTCCTATCCCTTATCAACTTCGCCTTCCCACTGCATGGAAGATACATGACGTATTTCATGCATCTCTTCTTACTAAATACACTGAAAATACCATCTATGGCAAGAACTTCCCTGCACCATCCCCTGATCTTATTGCCAGAGAAGAAGAATACAAAATAGAAAAGATCATATGACATCGCAGAACTCCACAATCCCGTTTCTATGTGATCTGATGGAAGGGATATTCAGCCAACAAAGACTTGTGGGTCCCAGAACAGGATCTAAAAATGCAAAGTTTGCTCTCCAAGCATACAAAAGGCTCCACCCCTCCATGTTCTCCCCTCAATGCACCTGATTCTTCACTTGCAACAACAAATGTCATCACCCAACAACAACACTGTCTCTATTTCCTCCATCTTTTCCCTCCTAGCTTTCACTACAATATCCCCTTCACCCACTTGTCCTGTTACCCCCCTGGTCACCCTTGCCGCAATTGAAGCTACTGCTGTCACCCTGAACCTGGACCTCACTGCCATTCCTACTGTTGATACTCCACGTCTTGCCCACCACTTCAAAGAACCAGTGGTTGATCTCATCCATTTTGTTGTCTATGAACAAATTCTTACTGATTCTCAATTCGCCACCATCATTGATGCCCACCTCAATCCTGACTTGGCTGCTCATGCACTTTACTGCTTGTACCTTCAATGTGGATCATTAGAAACAATGGGAAACATTTTATTACAGGATGCAAGGACTGTGCTCTATGGACAGAGACTTGTTCATATCCAGAACAACCTACAAAAAGACCTTATTACTGCAATGCATGAACTAGATCTCACCAACTTCTTCATGGACATTGACAGGTACTGTAAAGACCTGGCATTGAAGGCACCACTAGCTGAGAGATTAACATCCTCCACTATTTACTCCTTCAGCCTCATCCTCTGCTTTAAACTCATTGAAAAAATGACTAATACAGCAAACAAAAGCCTGTTGGTCTGGCAGTGATAGTTTTGATCCACTCCCTGCAGATCACCCTTGCTATCATAAAACTTGTTTCCAGTGTCACCGCTTGCATCATATACAAGTCAATTGTCATTTCTACCAATGCTCTCAATGCCTTTGATGGGCACCTGGCCATCACACCAATTGCTGCCCTTTATGTCACCCAACTCCTAAGCCTTTGCCACCTTCCTCATCCTTGTCCTCTCATCACTCCTCAGTTTCAGCTTCGTCCCATCGTGCTACCATAACTTTTGGTCTTCCAATCTCTCCCACTGAATTTTATTCCAGTGCACGGATGTCTACTTGTGCATGCCTCTATCCCACAGCTCATCCATGGCGTCCTCCTCCTTCCCGAGCTCCTTCACCTGAACTCTCCAATGATGGACTAGATAATGTGGCTTATGCCAACATTATAGGATCTTTTTGTGGCAGTCACTTCAACTTGTGATTCTTCACTGAGGTTTTAGATGTACTAAGGGGGTAATGTTACAATTCTTCCTTAGTTCCTATTTCTTCTTCTTTTGCATATCTATATTTAGACTTATATTTCTTTTACAATAGTCACTCATATATTCTCACAACTATTGTACTGGTACTCTGGCTTCTTCACATTTACTCATTTCATCTGACTCATCATTCCTCGCTGACTGATACATCAGTTAGTGCTTACTCATATGGCCTTACTTTTCACTTCCTCTTTTGTACTACAGTATATGAGCCTGCTCTTAACTTTTTTTTTACATACATAAACCCTTTAATGGGTTCCTTGTATCTCAGCTTAGTTCTCCCTTGTATTCTCTGGAATATATCTTCTCTTCTGTGCTAGCTCCCAAGCACTCTCTTTCACTTGGCCTCCTAGTCAATCAGACTTTGTCCTACTGTTAATTGGATGCTATCCTGAATCATCTCAAACCTTTGACCCTAGGATATCTTGACACTTGGTTCTTGCTTCACAAAGGGCTACGCTCCTACCTACCTGGTCGAAGCATAACATCACTCCAGAAGAACAAGAACATTGCATTAAAGAAGGACTTTGTTTGGCATGCCGAAGAAAAGAACATATGGCACATCAATGTCCCAATAAGTTCAATCAGCCTCCCCAAGTACCACCCAAAGACATAAAAAGAGTAGAAGAACCAACTACTTCTATGCAAAAGCTTCAGAATGATGAAATAGTTGGAAGGATCCAGCTGGATTTTTAAATGGAGAAACACCCACAATGCACATTTCTCCTCTTCTCAAATTTTCATGTAATGCTGTACTATTAGCTATGAAGTCAATGCATATTCCTATTCAGCTATTGGTACCAACCAATATAATTAGAGCCGTTGCAACCTCTGCACTTGTTGACTCAGAAGCACAAATATCCTGCCTTGATTGGGCATTCATCTGCAAACATTGACTCCCTCAAATTTGACTCCCACAACCAGTAATGATCAGAAACGTGAATGCCTCCATGAACAAGAATGGACTCATCAAGTTCAAAACCATCCTCTTTGTAAACATCAATGGATATTTATAAAGAGTCAAGTTCTACCTTATGAACTGTGGCAAGAAAACACCCATCCTCAGCTTCCCTTGGCTTACTGCTGTAAACCCTATTATTAACTGGGGAAAGAAAACTCTAGATATTCTGGCCACTTTCGACCAGTCTGCAAACCTAATAGTCACTCACGAACAAGAGAAGCAACAATGACAAGGGCTCTACAACCTAAGGCAACCTGATTATTCCACTTTTCCACCCTGACACATTCATGTCAATGCCCTAGTGGATGAACATCTCTTCAGATATCTAAACAGGACTGAAGATGAGGTACTTTGCACCAACATTACCCTTGCCCATGATATGGCACACTTCAAACCACTCCACACCCTCTCCAGAATGATCTTAGCCAATGGAAGATTTATTCCCAATCCAGCTTTCACCTGTGCTGTGCTCACTACCTCTACTGACTTGGCAATCCATGCCAAGAAACAAGAAATTTCCCTACCAGAACAATACAAGAATTTTACAAACATATTCTCTGACAAGAATACTCCCTTACCACCATCCAGAAATTGTGACCATGAGATTAACCTTACCAAATCCTTTGTACCAAAAATTGGAAAATTATATTTCCTAACAGCAGATGAACGAAAAGCCCAGGATGAATTTCTAGATGAAAATCTCAAATCTGGCAAAATCTGTCCTTCTACTTCCCCTCAAGCCACTCCTTTCTTCTTTGTTAAAAAAAAGAATGGCAAACTTTGGCCTGTACAGGACTACAGATACTTGAACAAGCACACCATTGATGATGCATACTGTTATAATTCTTTCTTAGTTCCTATTTCTTTTCCTTTGTCTATATATAGACTTATCTTTCTTCTCATAATAGTCACTTAAAAACTCTCTCACGACTATTGTACTGGTATACCAGTTTCCTCATGCTTACTTGTTTCCTTTGAATCATCACTTCTCACTAACTGATACATCAGTCAGCACTTACTTATATATGTTTACTCTTCACTTCTCCTTTTGTACTCTATGAGCCTGCCTTTGACTTCTCTTTTACATATATAAACCCTTCAATGGGTTTCCTGTACTTTAGCTTAGTTCTTCCTTGTATTCTCCCAAATACATCCCCTCTTCGTGCTAGCTCCCAGGTGCTCTCTTTTGTCTGGTCTCCTAGTCAACTAGTCCTCATCCTACTATTGAGTGGATGCTATCTTGAATTATCTCAAACCCACAACCTTAGGGTTATCCAGTACTTGGTTCTCACCTCACAAGGGCTACACTCCTACCTACCCAGTCAAAGCATAACAAAAGAACTAAGCTCTATCCAATGTGACTAGCATTGTTCTAGATTGCCCACCATTCACCTGAATTGATACTCTGGTTGGCGACATCACCAAGACTCTCCAGCACCTTCAACTACTTCCAACTCTTTAGAAGAAGTCCTAACCGATCCTGACGAGCCTTTTGTCCAGGAAAATTAAAACACCCAAGAATTAACAGCACAACTTGAATGATCCCTGGTAATCCCTTGAGTCCCTACTCCACCTAGTCCAATCCTGCAACCCCAAACCGGAAGAATCTTCTTTCCTCCACCACCAGCACCCCCTGCACCAACCATGTCGAACACCACTGCCCCAAAACCAACTGAACTCCACCTCGGCACCCCTGACAATTTTGATGGGTCCTATTCTCAAGCTCTCCCATGGCTCCACTCCATCCAACTCTATCTCGCTGTCAACAACAAACTCTATGATACCCCAAACAAACAAATCACGTACACATTATCATTTATGAAAAAAGGAACTGCCTTGACCTGGGCAGACACACTATGTGAAGCAAAATTGACTGGGAGAACATTTACTCTCAGAGTTTAGGCAGACTTTGAAAAGGACTTTAAAACAGCATTTGAAAATGCCAACATCAAAGGTAAGTCTCTAGCCTGGCTTGCCAAAGAATGCATCTACAAGAATTGCTTGGGCAGATACAATCCCGCCTTACAAAAGTATATTGCTACCTTTCAGAACAAAGTAGCCATCACTGGGATCAGCAATGACCAAGTCCTGATTAATTACTTCGCCTCTAGTATCCCTGTCTCCCTCATGTGCTGCATCCACATGATGGAAAAAGTCCCCAACAAAATCATGGAGTGGTATGCAAAAGCCGCTCATTTTGCCAGCATTGAGGAAAGGGCTATCAAGATTGCTGCCCAACACAAATATGGCAACATGACTTATTTCCCGACCTTCACTCCTCAATTCTGTAAGGTGTGTGACGTGGCTGTGCGAGGATCCCGATCAGAGTGGACAATGAGCCAGTAACCAGTATGCTCTATTCTCTTCGCAATTCAGTTCTTCATTTCTTTTACGGCCTCTTTTATTCGTACTACGCATGTTAGACTTATTTTCAGTTGATACTTAAAGGAGCGCGCTGTGGCTGTGCAAGAATTCAGACCGGCGCAGACAATGAGCCAGTAACCAGTGTGCTCCGTTTCCTTAAAACTTTTGTTCATCATTTCTTTTACGGCCTTATTCATTCTTTCTACATTTTCTCGGATCTACGTTCGGTTGATACAAATGTACGTTCTGCTTTAGACAAAAATATCTTCCCCCATCTCAGTATAAAAAGAGAGCCATGTACTACTTTAAAAAAAAAGAAATAGACCAGCCCCCCTCTTCAGATAACCACCCGAAACAATTGTATCCAAAGTAATCGCTCTACTTCTTCTGCTAGCCCGGGACCTTGCTTCTTCGACACCCTCAGATCAATTATCGACCCATTTATTTCGCTAACCCCCGATTTAGGCAGCCCCTGTTTACAGCTAGTCCTCGACCAAGCACCGGTCAAGATCTACAATTCCAACCAACTCAGAATCCAAATGCCATGGATGTAGACATCATCTGCCTCAAGAAACTTACTCCAGAGGAAAGAGAACATTGTATCAGGGAAGGACTTTGCTTGGCTTGCCGAAAAAAAGGACATATGGCTCGCCAATGCCCAAACAAGTTCAATCATCCTCAAGCACCACCTAAAGATGTAAAAAGGGTGGAAGAACCAACAGCTTCTATCCAGAAGCTTCATGATGATGAAACAGTGGGAAGAATCTGACTGGATTTTTAAAGGGAGAAATGCCCACAATGCATGTTTGTCCTTCTCTCAAATTCTCATGTAACTCTATACTAGTAGCTATGAAGTCAATGTGTATTTCTATCCAGCTATTAGTACCAACCGACATGATCAAAACCATTGCAACCTCTGCACTTGTTGACTCCAGAGCACAAATATCATGCATAGATTGGGCCTTTGCCCAAAAACATAACCTTCCCCAAACTCAACTTCCCCAACCAGTAACCATCAGAAATGTTGATGCATCCACAAACAAGAATGGACTTATCAAGTTCAAAACCACTCTCTTTGTCAACAAAAATGGCTATGTACAAAAAGTTGAGTTTTATCTTATGAACAGTGACAAAGAAACTGCCATCCTCAGTTTCCTTTGGCTTACAGCCATAAATCCTATTATCGACTGGGGAAGAAAAACACTGGACATCCCAGCTACATCAGATCAACCTGCTGAACTAATTGCAGCCCATGAACGAGAGAAGCAATGATGACAAGGTCTCTATAACCTGAGAAGACCTAACTATTCCACACCCCCACCATGACATATTCACATTAATGCCCTAGTCGATGAACATCTCTTTGGATATCTCAATAGAGCCAAGGATAATGTACTCTGCACCAAAATTGCCCTCATCTATGATATGGTGCATTTTAAACCTCTCTGTACTCTCTTCAGAACAGTTTTAGCCAACAGAAGATTCATCCCCAATCCAGCTCTCACCTATGCAGCCCTAACCACTTCCACTGATTTGGCAATTCATACCAAAAAACAAGAAATTTCCTTGCCGAGCCCATACAAAGCCTTCACCGATATTTTTTCAGACGAAGATACCCCCCTTCCTCCCTCTCAAGACTGCGATCATGAAATCAATTTTATGGAAACCTTTGTACCAAAGATAGGGAAACTATACCCTCTAATGACTGAGGAATGAAAAGCACAGGACGAATTCCTCAACAAAAATTTTAAAACTGGAAAAATCCATCCCTTCACCTTGCCGCAAGCAGCATCATTCTTCTTTGTCAAAAAGAAAGACAGCAAACTCTGACCTGTTCAGAATTATAGATATCTTAATGACCATACTATCCATAATGTTTATCCACTCCCTCTTATCTCTGACCTCCTCGACAAACTAAAAAATGCTAAGATATTCATGAAATTCAATGTTTGCTGGGGCTATAACAATATTTGTATCAAAGAAGGACATCAGTGGAAGGCCACTTCTATCACCCATTGCAGACTATTCGAACCTGTGGTCATGCCATTTGGTCCCAAAAATGCACCTGCCACCTTCCAACACTTCATGAACAAGGAATTCCAAGACCTTATTGCCAAAGGCCGGATCATCATCTATATGGATGATATCCTTATCTTCTCTTCCAATCAAACAACTCATAATGAAACTACCCGACGTGTTCTCCAACGTATGAGAGAACTCAACCTTTGCCTTCAACTTTAGAAATGTCTATTTAACTTGGAGCAGGTCAAATATTTAGGCATGATTGCCAAACCAGGATCCTTCACCATAGATCCTGTAAAACTCGAAGGAATTGGGTCATGGCCCACTCCCACTAAACCTAAAGAAGTATGCTCCTTCCTGGGTTTTACTAACTTTTACTAGCATTTTGTCAATGGATATTCAGACATTGCGTGACCCCTTCTTAACCTCACAAAGAAAAACCACCCATGGTCTTGGACTGAGGATTGTAACCAAGCCTTTCTCCATCTTAAAGAAATATTCCTATTACAACCTGTTCTTCGACTCCCTGACCCCTCAAAATCTTTTGCTATTGTGACTGACGCCTCCAAATACACAACCAGAGGGATCCTACTGCAAACTGATGAAAATGGAGACTGGCATCCATGTTCCTACCTGTCTCAAACCTTCTCTGCTACAGAACAAAATTATGATATCTATGATCACAAACTCCTCGCAGTCATTTGCACTTTCCAGGCCTGGCGACATTATTTACTTGGATCAGCGTTTTCTATTCAGATCTTTATAAACCATAAAAACCTCACCTACTTCAAACAACCTCAGAAACTTAATTGTCAACAAGCACACTGGCTTCTTGACATTGCAGATCATGATCTTAAGATGATCCATATATCTGGCATGCTCCTCACTGGCCCTGATGCTCTATCTCATCGCCCTGATCGATGCCCAGATGACTCCTCCAATAATAATGCTGTTACCCTGCTTCCTCCATCGCTCTTCATCAACCTCATTGATATTGCTTTTCATGAAAAGATTTCTTCTGCTTCCACCTCTAACCCTCTTGTCCTACAATCCCTTCAGTCTATCAATAAGAACCTTTCCACTACTCTCTGTGCCCACCTTTCTGATTGGAAATACCACAATGGCATCCTCCTTTATTGGAAATGTGTTTATGTTCCCACCAACCCTACCCTCCATCATTCCATCATCACCCATTGCCATGACCATGCTACTGCAGAACATCCCGGATACTTAAAAACTCGCCAACTTGTTGCTGCTGAATTCTGGTAGCCTGTCCCTGCCTCTTTCATCTGCTCCTACATCTTTGGTTGTGCAACTTGCCAACAAAACAAATCGAATACCCATCCTACCATCCCCCTCCTTACACCAATCGCCTCCTCATGTACTCGCCCCTTCCAGCAGATTTCCTGTGACCTCATCACCAATCTTCCTGTGTCCAATAACTTTGATTCCCTCTTGGTTGTGGTCGACCATGGGCTTACTAAGGGGGTAATTCTCTGCCCTACCAAGAAGATGGTTACCGCTAAAGGAATCACGACCCTTTTCTTCCACTTGGTCTACAAACACTTTGGTCTCTATGACAAAATCATCTCAGATTGTGGCCCACAGTTCACCTCCACATTTGCCAAGAAACTGGAAAAGCTCTTAAAATATGACCTTGCCCTTTCCTCAGCCTACCACCCACAGACCAATGGAGAAACAGAATGCATCAATCAAGAAATTGAGACCTACCTCTGCATTATGTGTGGTAATTCCCCAGGAACTTGGGCTGACCACATTACTACAGCAGAGTTTGTCCATAACCATCCCCCTCACTCTGTCATGGGAAAATCACCCTTCTACTTGGCCATGGATTACGATCCAATTGCCTTACCTTCAGTCACTCATCCATCCGAACTTCCTACTGTAGAAAATCACCTAAAAACTCTTATCGCTGCACAAGAAGAAGCTCTTGCAGCACATGAATTAGCCTGGCAGACTATGGCCACATGATCATGACGGGGATTTATACCATTTGCCAAGGGTGACAAGGTTTGACTAGAAGCCAGGAACCTCAAGCAACTTATCTCCAATCCAAAGTTCGCTCCAAAACACAAAGGCCCCTTTACCATTGTCCAGGTCCTATCACCCATCTCTTATTGCCTCCAACTCTCTGCCACATGGAAAATACATGACGTCTTCCATGCTTTCCTTCTCACAAGATATATGGAGAATGCCATTTATGGCAAGAACTTCCCTGCACCACCTCCAGATCTTATCGTGGATGAAGAAGAATATGAAATTGAGAAGATTATACAGCATCGCAGAGCTCTGCATACCTGCTCTTATCTGACCCGATGGAAAGGATATTCGGCCAAAGAAGATTCATGGGTCCCAAAACGGGATCTTAAAAATGCAAAGTCCACTCTTCAAATATACAAAAAGCTTCATCCCTCCGTTTTCTCCTCTCAATGCACTTGATCTATCACTTGCAACACCAAACAAATGTCTTCGCCCATCACCAATACTGTCTCCATTTCTTCTGTTTCCTCCCTACCAAACTCTACTGTACCTTCCCCTTCACCTACTCGTCCTGTTACTCCTCTCATCACCCTCAAAACCATCAAAGCCACTGCCACTACCTTGAACCTTCCCACTCCTGTCTTTGCTATTGACACTCTGCGTCTTGCACATCGTTTTAAAGAACAGGTTGTCAATTCCATGCATTCAGTCGCTTATGAGCAAATCCTTACAGATTCTCGTTTCGCTACTGCTATCCATGCCCACCTCAACCCCGACTCCGCAGCCCATGCACTCTACTGCTCATACCTCCAATGTGGATCCCTGGGAATCATGGGGAACATTCTCTTACAGGATGCCAGGACTGCCCTTTACAGGCAATGCTTTATTTATATTAGGGACAACTTGCAACAAGATCTCATCACTGCCATGCACAAGCTGGATATGACTGAGTTCCTTCTAGATGTAGACTGCTATTGCAGGGATTTAGCAATAAAGACACCATTAGCTGACTGCCTAACCACTCCACCTCCCTCTACTCTGTCTGCATCATCCTCCACTTTAAACTCCTTAGAAGAATGGCTCATCCAATGGACTGAAGCATGGTGGTCTGGTAATGACGGTTTTGATTCTCTGCCTGCCAATCATCCCTGATACCACAAAACATGCTTTCAGTGCCACTGGTTAAATCATGTGCAAGTAGATTGTCGTTTCTTCCAATGTACTCAATGTCTCTGGTGGGCACCTGGCCATTGTGCTAATCATTGTCCTCTTTGATGCCCCACACCTAAGCCATCACCACCCTCCTCATCCTCATTTTCCCATCACTCCTTGGTCTCGTCCTCATCTCACTGTGCTATAGTCACCTTTGGTCTCCCTATCTCTCTAGCTGGATTTCGTTTCAATATACAGGGTGTTCCTCATGCACGCCCCTATTCTGCAAGTTGTCCATGGCGTCCTCCTTCTCCCTGAGTCCCTTCTCCAGAACCCTCAGATGATGGGTTAGACGATGTGGCCTACACCAACATCATGGGATCCCCTTGCAGGGAATATTTAGACATCTAGGTTCTTCGCTGTGGCTTTGAATGCACTAAGGGGGTAATGTTATGATTTTTCCTTAGTTCCTATTTCTTTTCCTTTGTCTATATATGGACTTATCTTTCTTCTCACAATAGTCACTTAAAAACTCTCTCATGACTATTGTACCAGTATACCAGTTCTCTCATGCTTACTTGTTTCCTTTGAATCATCACTTCTCACTGACTGATATATCAGTCAGTGCTTACTCATACATGTTTACTCTTCACTTCTCCTTTTGTACTCTACAAGCCTGCCCTCAACTTCTCTTTTACATATATAAACCCTTCAACAGGTTCCCTGTACTTTAGCTTAGTTTTCCCTTGTATTCTCCTAAATACATCCCCTCTTCGTGCTAGCTCCCAGGTGCTCTCTTTCATCTGGTCTCCTAGTCAACTAGTCCTTGTCCTACTATTGAGTGGACACTATCTTGAATTATCTCAAACCCACAACCTTAGGGTTATCCAGTACTTGGTTCTTACCTCACAAGGGCTATGCTCCTACCTACCTGGTTGAAGCATAACATATACCCTCTCCTGCTTATCTTGGATCTACTTGATAAACTTAAGTACACCAAGATATTCATAAAGTTTGATGTACGATGGGGGTACAACAACATTCAAATCAAAGAAGGGCACCAGTGGAAAGTGGCCTTTATTATCCATCATGGATTATTTGAACCTGTTGTTATGCCTTTTGGTCCTAAAAATGCACCTGCTACCTTTCAGTGCTTCATGAACAAGGAATTCAGAGACCTTATCACTGAAGGACGGATTGTTATTTACATGAACAATATCTTTATTTTTCTCCAGATCAGGCTATCCACAATGCAACTATATGACAAGTTCTCTAATGTATGAAAGAACTCAACTTACATCTTCATCTTCAAAAATGCCTGTTTAACTCAGAGCAAGTTGAATATTTAGGCATGATAGCAAAATTGGGATCCCTTGCCATGGATCCGGTCAAGCTTGAAGGAATTACATCTTGGCCAACCCCGACAAAGCCCAAAGAAGTACGATCTTTCCTCGGCTTTGCCAATTTATACTGCTGTTTTGTCAATGGCTATTCTGATATTGCTTGATATCTCCTCGAGCTCACCAAGAAGGATCACCCCTGGTCCTGGAATGAGGGTTGTAATAGTGCATTCCTTCATCTCAAAGAAATCTTCTTATCTCAACCTGTTCTTTGACTCCCTGACCCCTTGAAACCCTTTGCCATTGCAACTGATGCCTCCAAGTATGCAACTGGAGGAATCCTCCTGCAAACCAACAAAAATAGGGATTAGCATCCCTGTTCCTACCTGTTTCAAACATTCTTTGCCACAGAATGTAATTATGATATTTATGATCAGGAACTCCTTGCAGTCATTCATGCCCTCCAGGTCTGGTGACACTATCTCCTAGGTTCAGCATTTCCTGTCCAAGTCTTCACAGATCATAAAAACCTCATGTACTTTAAATAACCCCAACAACTTAATTGACAACAAGCATATTGGCTTCTAGACATCGCTGATCATGACCTGAAAATGATCCATGTCCTGGGTGCACTCCTTGCTGGCCCTGATGCCCTGTTCCACCACCCTAATTGCTGTTTTGACAACTCCTTTGACAACAAAGCAGTTACTCTCCTTCCCCTGTCTCTATTTGCTAATGTCATCAATATTGCTCTTTATAACAAAATATCCACTGCCTCTTCCTCCAACCCTCTTGTTTTTCAGTCTCTCCAATCCATCAATGACAACCTCCCTGCCACTCTTCACTCTTGCCTCTCTGATTGGAAACACCAGGATGGTATACTCTTTTACCATAACTGAATTTATATCCCCACTGATCCCACCCTTCGTCATTCTATTGTTGCCTGCTGCTATGACCATGCCACTGCAGAACATCCTGGATACTTTAAGACTCATCAACTTGTCACCACTGAGTTCTGGTGGCCTGGCCTTGCTTCCTTTGTGTGCTCTTATGTTTCTGGCTATGCGACTTGTTAACAAAACAAGTCAAATACCCATCCTACCATTCCTCCTTTAACACCAATTGCCTCCTCTTGCATTCAACCCTTCCAACAGATCTCTTGCAATCTTATTACCAACCTCCCTCTCTCTTCTGGCTTTGATGTACTTTTGGCCGTGGTCGACCATAGGCTTACTAAGGGGGTAATTCTTTGCCCAATGAAGAAAACTGTCATTACAGAAGGAATTGCCACTCTTTTCTTCCACTCTGTATACAAGTGCTTTGGTTTCTGTGATAAAATCATCTCAGATCATGGTCCCCAGTTTGCTTCAGCCTTTTGCCAAGGAACTTGGAAAACTCCTAAACAACAACCTCACCCTCGCCTCTGCATACCATCCACAAACTGATGGTAAAACTGAACAAGTAAACCAGGAAATTGAGACTTATCTACATATCATCTGTGGCAACTCCCCCAGAACTTGGGCTGATCATATCACTACAGCCAAGTTCATCCATAACCATCGACCTCACTCCATCACAGGGAAATCCTCCTTCTACCTTATTATGGGATATGACCCAATCGCTCTTCCTCCCATCACCCATCCTTTGGAACTCCCCGCTGTTGAAAACCACCTAAAAACCATTATCACCACTTGAGAAAAAGCCCTTGCATCACATGAACTTGCTCATCAGACTATGGCTGCATGATCATGATGAGGATTTATGCCATTTGCCAAAGGCAACAAGGTTTGGCTAGAAGCCAGGAACCTCAAGTGCCTCATCTCTAATCCAAAGTTTGCCCCAAAAAGACAAAGGACCCTTTACTATTATACAGGTCCTATTGCCTATCTTGTACCACCTCTGCCTTCCTGCCACATGGAAGATACACAATGTGTTTCATGTGTTCCTCCTCACCAAATACACTGAGAATGTGTCATATCCCCATATGTAACTCCGATCTCATTCGCCCTCCTCTGAGCTACTCCTCTGATCTCTGACGCACGGCAACCTTAGACCTCACATCTTTGGCAGGTGACAACCCGGAACCACTTCAGACTTCATCACAGAGCACTTGTATTCATGTGATATTCTTCTTCTGGTATATTTCGTATATGTCTATGCATTTCGTTATGATTTCCGTCTCTATGCTTACATTTCATATATGTTCTTGTACTTCGTCTCCAAATCCACTATGCCTCCTTTTCACGTGCTTATGTATTTCATATGGACTTTGTACTTAAACCTCGCTGCTCACTTGTATCTCCCTTAGTATGAATATCATCATTCCCTCTGCACTCAGCATAAGTCTCTCCTTATTGCTCTCCGCCGACTTCGTTCGACTCTGCTCCTTCTGTCCTCTGTCTCTCTAGTCTCCGATCCGTCGTTCCACAAGGCCGGGTCTGGTCAAGGACACAACACATAAGTCCTGCGTCAAGGCCAAGTGTAATGTTATCGCTCCGTTCCACCTTCATGGGTTTTCATACCCGCTACTACTCATCCTTCTCCTCTTCGATCAGTACTCCACTACCTCCATGTTGGACTTGGCCGGAGAAGTGTGATCGGGTTTGGGACTTTAACAGAATGCCATATATGGCAAGAACTTTCCTGTGCCACCCTTTAATCTCATCGCTGGAGAAGAAGAACATAAAATTGAAAAGATCATACGACATCATGGTGCTCTGCACACCAGCTTCTATCTGATCTGATAAAAAGAATACTCAGCCAAAGAAGACTCATGGGTCCCAGAATGGGATCTCAAAAATGCAAAGTCCTGCTCTTCTGGAGTATAAAAAACTCCACCCCTGTGTCTTCACTTCTCAATGCACTTGAACCATCACTTGCAAAACTCCAACAATGTCTTCACCCAACACCATCTCTATCTCATCTGTTTCCTCTATTCTGACTTCTACCATAGCTTCTCCTTCACTCACTCATCCCATTACCCCTCTCGTCACTCTTGCTGCCATTGAAGCCACCACTGCCACTCTGAACCCTCTGACTACTATCCTTGCTGTTGATACCCCTCGCCTTGCCTATTATTTCAAGGAACAGGTCGTTAATCCTACCTATTCAGTTGCATACAAACAAATCCTCACAGACTCTTGTTTTGCTACTGCTATTGATGCCCATCTCAACCCTGATTCTGCTGCACATGTGTTATACTGCTTGTATCTTTAATGTGGATCTCTAGGAACTATGGGAAACATTCTTTTACAGGACATCAGGACTGCCTTTTATAGGCAATGCCTTATTCATATCAGGGACAACTTGCAATGAGATCTTATCACTGCCATGCATGAGCTGGACATGACTGACTTCTTCCTTGATATAGACCATTACTGCAAGGACTTGGCAACAAAAACACTGCTAGCTGAACAATTGACCACTTCTCCTCCATCTACCCCATCAGCCTTATCCTTCACCCTCAACTCATTAAAAGAACAACTTATTCAACGAATGGAAGCATGGTGGTCTTGGAATGATGGTTTTGACCCACTACTCTTCAATCACCCCCAATACCATAAAACCTGCTTTCAGTATCACTGACTAAACCATGTTCAAGTAGACTGTTGTTTCTTCCAATACACTCAATGTCTCTAATGGGCACCTAGTCATTGTGCTAATTGCTGCCCTCTTTGCCACCCTACTCCTAAATCTTCACCTCCATCATCCTCATCTTCATCTCATCATTCTTTAGTCTCATCTTCATCTCATCATTCTTCAGTCTCATCTTCATCTTATCATTCTTCAGTCTTGTCTTCATCTCATTATTCTTCAGTCTCGTCTTCCTCTTATTGTGCTATAGTCACTTTTGGTCTTCCAATCTCTCCTGCAGGATTTCATCCCAGTATACAGAGCTCTTCTCATACATGCCCTTATCCCACAAATTGTCCATGGCATCCTCTTCCTCCCCAAGCTCCTTTCCCAGAACCCTCCAATGATGGATTAGACAATGTGGCCTATGCCAATATAACTGGCTCCTCTTATGGGGGATATCTAGATCTTTAGGTTCTTTACAATGGCTTCAAATGTACTAAGGGGATAATGTTGTGATTCATCCTTAGTTTCCCTTTTTCTTCTTTTCTATGCCTATATAGATATGGACTTATCTTTCTTCTCTCAATAGTCACTTAAAACTTCTTACAACTATTATACTGGTACTCAGGTTCCTCTATGATTACTCATTCTAACTAACTCATTATTTCTTGCTGACTGATATATTAGTCAGTGCTTACTCATATACTCTTACCTTCCATTTCTTCTTTTGTACTATATGAGCCTGCCCTTGAGTTCTCTTTTACATATATAAACCCTTCAATGGGTTCCCTATACTTTAGCTTAGTTCTTCCTTGTATTCCCTTGAACACATTTCTTCCTTTGTGCTAGCTTCCAAGCGTTCTCTTCTGCTTGGTCTCCTAAACAACCAGACTTCATCCTACTGCTGAGTGGACACTATCTAGTATTACCTTGAACCCTTAAATCCTAGGATATCTCATCAACTTGGTTCTTGCCTCACAAGGGCTACACTCTTATCTACCCAATCGAAGCATAACACTTCCAAAGAGTTGGAAGCAGTTGAAGATGCTGGGAAGTCTTGGCAATTCCACCAGCCAGAGTATCAGTTCAGATGAATGGTGGGCGATTTAGAGCAATGTTAGTCATGTCGAATAGAGCTTAGTTTTTTTGTTTCACTTTGACCAGGTAGATAGGAGCATAGCCCTTGTGAGGCAAGAACCAAGTGTCAAGATACCCTAAGGTCAAGGGTTCGAGATAATACTAGATAGCATCCACTTAATAGTAGGACAAAGTCTGGTTGACTAGGAGACCAAGTGAAAGAGAGCACTTGGAAGCTAGCATGAAGAGAGGATGTATTTAGAGGAATACAAAGGAAAACCAAGCTGAGATATAGGAAATCCATTGAAAGGTTTATATACATAAAGGAGAAGTTGAGGGCAGGCTTGTATAATATAAAAAGAGAACAGTGATAGTAAGCATATATGTGTAAGCACTGACTGATGTATCAGTCAACGAGAAACAATGAGTCAAAGAAAATGAATAATGAAGAAACCGGTATACTGGTACAATAGTTGCAAGAGGATTGAGTGACTATTGTGAGTAGAAATATAAGTCCATTTTATAGACATATCAAAGAAAAAGAAATAGAGACTAAGAAGGAATTGTAACACTCACCAGAACACTTGTACTTCAACCTGATATCATCTGATCTTATCTTGAGGTGTTCTCTTCACTGAGTATACATTTTTTCCTCATCAAATCAACCTCTGGTCTTTCTAGCAGTGCCCCCAGGTCTCCAGATCTTCCCTGGATCATGCTTCTAAAAATCCCCCTTGTATCCAGTTGCATCAGCCTCCACTGATGCTCCTTCTTGACCACTTCTTTTAGATCTGGCCTCCAACTAGATTTTATCCTGCACCTATCTCTCTGCCTGACTTTTGGCTACTCCTGGAAGTCCCCAACCAAACCACTGTGCCTACTAGATGTCTACTCAATCCAACCACAGTCAGCTGGGCCACCTGGCCACCTACCAGACTGCTTATCTCTCAACAAAGAACTAAGCTTACTAGATTACATCTAATCTCTAATCAGATATTTACTAGATCTTCTGGCTCTTCTGCCAGCATCCAAACAAGTCCCTAGCACCTCTGTATGCCCTTGGTCATATTCTGATATGTCCTCTTCACTAATATCATGCTTTACTTGATCATACCAGAACTTCTAGATCATCTTCTAATCCTGGATTTAACCAAAATCCTTTGATCTCCACAAAAGACTCAAAGACAATCATCCTTCATCACTCCAGGCATTCCCCTGTATGCTTCTAAGTCCTCTCTGGTTTCCCTTTCCACCTCAAGGCTCCCTGATCCATATCTGGCACCTTCTAGATATGTCTCCTCCTTGTACCTGAGTCACATATGGTCATCCACCATGTGTATCTTGATCTGATCACTTCTAGACTGTGTTTAGGAGTTCTCTGAACCTGCTCCAACCCATCAGGACCCTTCCTGATATGTCTCCACTTCCTTGCACCTAGATCTCCTTTCTGCTACCAGATCTCCTTCTAGTTCCCTGGATCCTTCCTGGCACTCTCAGTACACTTTATACTTGATCTCTAGACTCCTCCAAACCTCCTAGACTATCTCCTGTCACTGCCTTATCAACAGTCATAGAACTCTGCCAAGCATTTACTAATTAATCATCAGTCCTTCTTCTAATCTCCTGATTTTTATCCATCTGATCAAGAACCATTTTGCTGCACATCTGGCTTATCAACCAATGCATTTCCTTGCCCCTAGACATCTCCTGACTGTGTTCCATGCACTTCCTGTATTCTTTCTCTCACAGGAACTTCAGTCTGCCTCATAACATCCTAGATCTTCCAACAAGATCTTTATCTAGTCATATCTGATTCTTATCAGATGTTCTGTCAGATCCTTTTGCATCTTGATGATGCCTTTCCAGTCACTTGGCTGCACTTGCTCCAACAGCAAGCTTTCTCTTGGATTTGTCACACCCTCTGGATATTCCTCATCTTTCTGACCCCCTTTTCTTTTAATCTCTTTGTTCTCACTTGATCCCTATACCAATAGACATTTCCTTTCATCTACCAGTCTCTACATCTGCCTATATGATATATTCATAGCTGAGTTCCCTTTCTCAGCCTTTATCTTGATCTTTGCTTCTCCTCCTTCTACCCTCATGGCTGTATATTTAAATCTTCTTTTTATCTTGCTTCTTTGATTCAATCCATACATTCCCCAATACCCTAAATCTTCTATCTGCTATCTCTGACTCATTTCTTATCTTGTCAATTCTTGTTATCCTTAACTCAGCCTCTTTGTCTCCTTTCTTGGATATTGCCCAATAGTATATAAGATCTAGATGCATATTCATATACCTTATGAAATACTCCAACTATTAAGGCCTGAATGTCATATCCCCATATGTAACTCCAATCTCATTCACCCTCCTCCAAGCTACTCCTCTAATCTCCGACATGTGGCAACCTTAGACCTCCATCTCCAGTAGGAAACAACCTGGAACCACTTCAGACTTCATTACAGAGCACTCGTATTTATGTGATATTCTTCTTATGGTATATTTTGTATATGTCTATGCATTTTCGTAATGACTTCCGTCTCTATGCTTACATTTCATATATGTCCTTGTACTTCGTCTCCAGATCCACTATGCCTCCGTTTCACATGTTTATGTATTTCATATGGACTTCATACTTAAAACCTCACCACTCACTTGTATTTTCCCTTAGTACAAATATCATCATTCCCTCCACACTCAGCATAGGTCTCTCCTTATCACTCTCCGCCAACTTCATTTGACTCCGCTCCTTCTGTCCTCTGTCTCTCTAGTCGCTGATCTATCATTCCACAAGGCTGGGTCTGGTCAAGGGCATGACACATAAGTCCTGCATCAAGGCCAAGTGTAACATTATAGCTCCGTTCCATTTTCATAGGTTTTCATACCTGTTACTACTCATCCTTCTTCTCTTCAATCAGTACTCTGCTTCCTCTGTGTTGGACTTGGCCGGAGAAGTGTGATCAGGTTCAGAACTCTAACACTGAATATAAGAGACAAAGTAGCTCTTGTATATCTTCAAGAGTGTCATCTAGAGCTGAAGCACCTAGGATTTGCCTTTGGAACTTGCTAGTGAAGTCTTGAACACTAGACCTCGCTGTCTAGGGTTGGATACCTGGCCAGCTCAAGGACTTTTTAAAAGGACTTTTTTGGAGAGGATGAAAATTCCTTAACTTTTGAATCCAAGACTTCAAGACTAGATCCCTAGTCTTATCATCCTGGGGGTTTAAATACAAAAGGACTATGTACATATATGTATATAGAATCTAAGATATACTGTATACTAATTAAATAAAAGTCTGTTATTATCTAATAGAAATACTCTAAATACTCATTAATGTTATAAAAATCATGAAAAGCATACCATGCTACTAGAGCATGTTGTCATAACAAATAAAAAGCATAAATGGCATGAGGCCAGCATGCATATCTAATAAGTTAGCATAGCCTTCAAGGCTGTGATCATGAAGTTACTACATGCCAGTGTGGCAGATCTTGAAATAAATAGAAACAGGACTCTTGATCCATGCTGCTGGTACATGTTCTTCATGTACAGCCTTGTTATGAAAGGGAATCCCATACTTCTAAAATAAATACCACAAGAGACCTGCATGGTGTGGCAGCATGCTGCAATCATGAGGCATAGATAAGAAGTAACTCCTTGTTGTTATTATTCCCCTTATTCTTACTTTTCTATTACATTCTTTGGACTTATCTTTCTTCTCATGATAGTTAACTTGTTTTCTTTCACAACTATTACACTGGTACACCAGTTCCTCCATTATTCATTTCCTTTGACTCATCATTCTTCACTGACTGATACATTAGTCAGCACTTACAAATCTATGCTTATTATTGCTATCCTCTTTTATACTGTACGTGAAACACTCCAAGTGCTAAGGCCTGAACATTGGAGCTGAAACACCCTTTGACATCTTCAGAGTGTCACCTTGAGCTGGAGCACCAAGGGTTTGGACATAGACTTCACTGGTGAAGTCTTGAATACCAGACCTTGCTAGCTGGGACTGGCTACCCCTTACTAGGTCAAGGGTTTAGAGAGGACTTCTTTAGGGGATGGAAATCTCTAAGCTTTTGAAGGTGTCATATCCCCATACGTAACCCCGATCTTATTCGCCCTCCTCCGAGCTATTCCTCTGATCTCCGACGCGCGGCAACCCTAGACCTCATATCTCCGGCAGGCGACAATCCAGAACTACTTTGGACTTCATCACGGAGCACTCGTACTCATGTGATATTCTCCTTATGGTATATTTCGTATATGTCTATGCATTTTCATTATGGTTTCCGTCTCTATGCTTACATTTC
>JBBPKM010000137.1:0-20545 GCA_038089255.1 Austroboletus rostrupii
ATAGTAGGGCTACCAAGGTAGGGACAAGTTGTAACAAGATCTCTCTGAAGGTTGTCCCGAATGTGGATTAGTCATTGCCCATAGAGGGCAGTCCAAGCATCCTGTAAGAGAATGTTCCCCATGGTTCCTAGGGATCCGCATTGAAGATGTGAGCAGTACAGCATGTGAGTGGCAGAATCAAGGTCGAGGTGTGCATCAATGGCAGTAGCGAAGCGAGAGTCTGTGAGAATTTGTTCATATGCAACTGAGCAGATGGGGTTGGTGACTGGTTCTTTAAAATGATGAGCAAGGTGTGGGGTATCTATGGTGATAATAGCTGTAGGTTCTGGGTTCAGGGCAGCAGCAGTGGCTTTGATAGTGGCAAGAGTGACAAGGGGGGTGATGGGACAAGTGGGCGAAGGGGAAGCCATTGTAGAAGTCAGTAGGAAGGAAACAGAAAAAATATAAATGGTATTGGTGATGGACAAAGACATTTTGTTTGGTGTTATAAGTGAGAGATCAAGTGCATTGAGAGGAGAAGACGGAGGAGTGGAGCTTTTTGTATGCTTGAAGAGTGGACTTTGCATTTATAAGATCCTGTTCTGGGACCCATGAATTTTCTTCAACCAAGTACCCTTTCCATCAGATCAGATAGGAGCAGATGTGTGGTGTCCCATGATGTCATATGATTTTCTTGATTTCATATTCTTCTTCTCCTGCAATAAGATCAGGGGGTGGTGCAGGGAAGTTCTTGCCATAAACGTCATTCTCTTTATATTGTGTGAGAAGAGATGCATAGAAAACATTATGGATTTTCCATGATGCAAGGAGCTAAAGGTGATAGAAGATAGAAGATAAGATCTGTATAACAGTAAAGGGTCCTTCTCTTTTTGGAGCAAACTTTGGGTTTGAGATAAGACATTTGAGGTTTGTTACGTTTTATTTTCTCGTCATAAGGACTTATCATTCTTTCCTTCGTGATGCCCCCTATTCGGACAACTTCGGCATCGTACCTGCCACTGCAGGTTTCCCTCATACTTACTCATCTGTATTACGATGGCGACTGCACATTACTCATTTTATAGCCCAGTTGTTGCTCTTATTTCCTTTTCGTCTTGTGGTCCATGTATCGCGACGATACCTATATCAGTTGTGTGCAGATACATATGTACTCTAGTTTAGTTCTCCTTGGTCAATACCAAGTGTCTGCTTTACTCCGCAACGTTCTCTTCCATTGTGATTATCGGGCACCGAGTCCTCGTCCCACTCTTGAGTGGATGCTTACTTGTGCTACTTCTCGAGTCCCTCTCCACAGGGGCTATCAGATGAGCTTCCTTCTACAGGGGCTATTTACGCGTACACTCGGAACTTGGTTCATCCGAGGCTACGCTTGCGTCCTACCCAGAACAAGCATAACAAAAGAACTAAACTCTTTTGTCACGACTAGCATCATCTAGTTCGCCCACCATTTCGAATCGCTTTTCTTGGCACAATCGGCAGGAGTCCCCTGCACCCTCAACTGCTTCCGAATCTTCGGAGGATTTACCAACTGATCCCGACAAACCTTTTATGGCTGAAACCCCTGAGGTTCAGCAACTCAAATGGCAGCTTTCTAGCTCACTAACGATACCATGCGTACCGACTCCGCCAAGTCCTATGCCGCAACCACAAACCAGAAGAATTTTCAATTTTCCACCTCTTAACGTCGCAGCTGCACCAACAATGTCCAATGCAACAGCAGCCGTGAAATCTACAGAACTACACCTCGGTACCCCTGAGGAATTCGATGGATTGTACGCTAGGGCCTTGCCTTGGCTACGGTCAGTACAGATGTATTTGGCGGTAAATGACAAACTTTATGAGATGCCAAATAAACAGATCGCCTATGCCCTTTCGTTTATGAAGAAGGGAACTGCCCTTACTTGGGCAGATACATTCAGAGAAGCAAAGTTCGCCGCAGGAACCTTCATGCTAGGAACTTGGGTAGACTTTGAAACAGAATTCAAGGCTGTGTTTGAAAACGTGGATCTCAAAGGGGACTCGCTTGCCTGGCTAGCTCGCGAGTGAATCTATGAAAACAGGAATGGCGGATACAACCCCGCTCTTCAAAAATACATCGCTATATTCCAAAGCAAGGTAGCGCTAACAGGGATCACTGATGATCAGGTCCTCATTAACTACTTTGCTTCGGGCATCCCGGTCTCTCTCATGCGACGAATCCAAACCATGGAGAAAATGCCGGATAAAGTAAAGGAGTGGTATGCCAAAGCCACTTATTTTGCAGGAGTTGAAGAGCGCGCCTTGGAAATCGCCCATAAATGAGATCACGGACACACTACGTTCACCCCGCCAATGCCTAACTGACATACCCCCGCCCGGGATCCAAATGCCATGGACGTCGATGCCGTAACGTTCAAGAAGCTAACCCTGGAAGAACGAGAAAAGTGTAGAAAGGAAGGGTTATGTTTCCTTTGCCGGAAGAAAGGACATTCGGTGAGGACATGCCCTAACAACACTCAGTCTTGCGGACCCCCATCTCCACAAACGGTATGACAAGTCAAAGAAGAAACCAAGGCCCACATTGCAGAAATGAACGACGACGAAACGGTGGGACAAATAAAACTGGATTTTTAACTAGGAGGACGCCTGCTGTGCACGCCCCTCCTATCAACGTTTCATGTAATAGTATCCTGGTGTCAATGAAAGCCATGTGCATTCCCGTGCAAATCATGATGCCTATCAACATGAACATCCAAGCCATAGCCACCACCGCCCTTGTAGACTCGGGGGCACAAGTTTCGTGCATTGACTGGGAGTTTGCCCGATCAAAAAGGCTACCCCGCATATGACTCCCCATCCCGGTCACAATCTGAAACGTTGATGCCTCCACAAATCAGAACGGAACCGTCAAGTTCAAAACGACATTGTTCATCAACGTGAACAGTTATATAAGGTCCACCAAATTCTATCTCATGAATTGCGGGAAAGAAACTATGATACTTGGATTTCCATGGTTGACCGTGGCCAACCCGGAGATCAATTGGAAGAAGAAAACACTCCGCATACCACAAGACACTGATCAGTCCGCAGAATTCGTTGCCGCCCACAAACAAGAGAAGCAACAAAAAGCAGTGTTGTATGATCTTAGACGTCCAAGTTGTGAACCCGCTTCGTCATGCCATCTGGATGTGGACACGCTGGTCAATGAACACCTGTTCAGATACCTTAACCGCACAGAAGATGATGTGGTCTGCAGTACGATAAGCATGGCATGAGAGATGGCACATCTTCGACCCCTCCGCACCCTATCTCGCACCATACTGGCCAACAATAGGTTTATACCAAACCCGGCACTGACTTGTGCAACCGTTACAACATCAACTGATCTTGCGATTCAAGCAAAGAAAAAGGACGTAACTCTACCAGATCAATACGCCGCATATGCCAACATATTTTCAGACAAGAACACCCCCCTACCACCGTCTAGAGACTGCGACCATGAAATTAACCTGGCCGACACCTTCATCCCAAAGATCGGCAAGCTGTACCCCCTAACGGCGGAAGAGAGAACTGCACAAGATACCTTTTTGGACAAAAACTTGGCCTCCGGAAAGATTCGGCCGTCAACGTCTCTGTAGGTGGCCCCCTTTTTCTTTGTCAAAAAAAAGGATGGAAAGTTGCGTCCCGTACAGGACTACCACTGTCTGAACGATCATACCATCAGAGACACGTATCCCCTACCCCTGATCTCTGACCTGTTGGACAAACTCCGGGGTGCTAAGATCTTCACAAAGTTCGACGTTCACTGGGGTTACAACAACATTAGGATCAAGGAAGGAGACCAGTGGAAGGCCGCTTTCATCACCCACCGAGGTCTGTTTGAACCAGTAGTTATGCCATTCGGACCAAAAAACGCCCCAGCCACCTTCCAGCGATTTATAAACAAAGAGTTCCGCGATCTAATCATGGAAGGAAAGATTGTCATATATATGGACAATATTCTCATCTTTTCCCTGGATCAAGTCACTCATGACGAGACTACTCGTCGCGTGTTACAACAAATGCGCGAATTACATCTCCGACTTCGCCTCGCTAAATGTCTGTTTAACTCGGATTCGGTGGAATATTTGGGCATGATCGCGAAGCCAGGATCATTAGCTATGGACCCAGTCAAACTGGAAGGGATTGCTTCTTGGCCCACCCTGAGCAAACCTAAAGATGTCCGCTCCTTCCTCGGGTTTGCCAATTTCTATCGACAGTTTGTACCCAGTTATTCCGATATTGCACGACCACTCTTGGACCTTACAAAGAAAGATACTACCTGGTCATGGACCTCTGGATGTGCCGTGGCGTTCGCACGACTGAAGGAAATCTTCACGTCCCAACTGGTACTTTGCATGCCTGACACCTCCAGACCCTTTGCCATCACCACGGACGCCTCCAAGTACGCAACAGGGGGCATCCTCCTGCAACAAAATGCAAATGCAGAATGGCAACCATGTTCGTACTTATCACAAACGTTTTCTCCAGCGGAACAAAATTATGACATCTACAATCGCAAACTCCTCACGATTATTCGCGCTCTTACCACTTGGCGACACTATCTTCTTGGTTCCCCATTCCCCGTCCTCGTCCGCACCGATCATAAAAACCTAACATACTTCTGTCAGCCACACAAGTTGAACCGCCGCCAAGCCTGCTGGATGCTTGATATCGCAGACTACGATCTATGCATTGAACATGTCCCTGGCACCCAGTTAGCCAGCCCGGACGCCCTCTCCCGCTGACCAGACCGCTGCCCGGACGACTCTTCCAACAATGTCGATGTAACGTTACTATCACCCTTGCTGTTCATTAACCTTATTAATACTGCTCTCCACGATTGCATCTCTCAGTCTTCGGCCAATGATCCTCTCGTCCTCTCTACCCTCCAGTCCATCCAAGAGGATCTCCCCTCCGCTCTTCGTTCTCGCCTTGCGGACTGGCAGCAGCACGATGGCCTCCTCCTCTATCGGAATCGCATCTATGTACCCCCCAATGTATCCCTCCGCTGCTCTATCCTATCGCGCTACCACGATCATGCTACAGCTGGGCATCCTGGTTCCTTGAAAACATGTCAGCTGATCGCTGCAGACTTCTGGTGGCCTGGTCTTGCAGCATTTGTCCGCTCCTACGTCGCTGGCTGTGGCACCTGTCAATGGCACAAAGTAAATACGCATCCCACCGTCCCACCGCTCACGCCCATCCTGTCCTCCTGCACTTGACCCTTTTAACAGATTTCCTGTGATTTAATCACTGGCCTCCCTGTCTCTCGCGGTTTTGATGCTTTACTGGTCATGGTCGACTATGGACTTACGAAGGGGGTAATCCTATGCCCCACAACAAAAACGGTCTCGGTGGAAGGAATTGCACAGCTCTTCTTCCACTCTGTGTACAAACGATTTGGATTATATGATAAAATTATTTCAGATCGTGGCCCCCAATTCACATCAGCATTTGCAAAAGAACTCGGACGTCTTCTTAACTATTGCCTCACGATATCCACAGCATACCACCTGCAATCTGATGGAGAAACAGAACGGGTGAACCAGGAAGTAGAAACATATCTACAAATTATCTGCGGCGCCCACCCAACGGACTGGACGGAATGCCTTACCACCGCCGAATTCGTACATAACCACTGACCCCACTCAACGACAGGGAAATCCCCCTTTTATCTATGCATGGGTTATGAACCCATCGCCCTACCGTCGGTGATCACCCAAATGGATCTTCCGGCGGTCCAATCACGTATTGAATGGCTAATGGCAGATAGGAACGAAGCGATAGCGGCGCACGAACTAGCCCGACAGGTCATGGTTAAGAGAACCCAGCAGAAGTTCGTCCCATTCAAAGTCGGAGAACAGATCTGGTTGGAAGCACAGAACCTACGACGCAATGTACTAGACACTAAATTCGTGGTGAAACGAGAAGGCCCCTTCAAGATCGTACAAGTGCTATCCCCAATCACGTATCGCCTCTGTCTCCCAAAGACGTGGAAAATCCATGATGTGTTCCACGCTTCTCTCCTATCGCGGTATACCGAAAACGAGATATATGGTCAGAATTTCCCCTCCCCTCCACCGTATCTTATCGCAGGGGAAGAGGAATATGAAATAGAAAAGATCATATGACATTGCAGACGTCCGTCGGCATGATCGTATCTAATCTGATGGAAAGGCTACCTACCTGAAGAGGATTCCTGGGTCCCCAAGGCCGACCTAGCGAACACACAGACCCTCTTGAATGACTATAAAAAATGATTGCAAGGAAGAGGTCAGAACCAACAATTGTTACCTTGAATAGCCAGCATGTCTCCAAACACCTCCGTCGTATCTATCTCGTCCCCGTCCAGCCTCACCCGCTCAGCCGCACCTTCACCAACGTCGACTCGACCACCCACTCCCATTGTTACCATTGAAGCGGTTGAAAGCCTCGCCAGAGAACTCACTAATGCTTCCCCTTCCCCATGTCCCTGTCTGCCTCCTGGAGTGTCTTGAAGGACTAACGACTGGCAGAGGCCTGCATCCCCTTCCCGTAATGACGCCTATATACCCTCGGTAAAAGTCCCCATAGAGGCTACCCAGCATTGCACGCCCCTGGATGGCATCGTCAAACATATTGCATACGAACAAATTCTGGCCGACTCAAGGTTCGCGCACGCTATTGACGTGCATATAGAACCCAATTCAGCTCTACACGCCTTGTATCTCACCTACCTACAAACCACGTCAATGGCAGCTATGGGGAATTGGCTGTTGCAAGTATGGGCAACCCAGACGGATGGGCAGTGTCTCCTACAGATGCATGCAGCCATGAAAGATCACCTCACCACTGCGATGCATGAACTCAGATTTACAGATTTCTATTTGGACGTAGACCGGTATAGTCAGGCGCTAGCGAATAGACGCCCCCTCGCAAACCGATTGTCGGACTCCCCGCCAACTACCCCATCAGCTTCATTGAGAGCCTTGGACTCAGCCAAAGAAAGATACGTGCAAAGAGTAGACGCATGATGGACAGGAAACAATGGGAATACTCCTCTTGCGGGCAACCATCCTTGCTACAATCAAGCTTGCTACTCATGTCACCGCTTGAATCATATGCAGGTAGACTGCAACGTATACCAGTGCCCGACGTGCTTAGTATGGGCCCCGGGCCATAGAGCTAACCGCTGCCCCTTACGTCGCCCCACCCCTCCGCGGCAAATGTCATCCTTCTCCTCATCGTCTCAATCGTCTCAATGATCCTTTCAGTCCGCTTCCCATCAGGCCACCATTACTTATGGACTGCCTATCTCACCCAGTCGGTTTCGTACCCCCCATGCCCATGCATGGCGAGCTTCTCGTCCACGCCCCCACACCACTCCATATACCCAGTGTATTACTTCTCCAGTTCGCCAGCCCACTCCCCGCTCTCCTTCCCCTGTCGATGACCAACTAGATGACTCGGCATATGCGAATATGACCGGGTCGCCGGTAGGGACCGATCGTGGCTTAAATTAGTGAGTTCGTTGCTGGAGCTCGAACATTAGCCAGGGGGTAGTGTTACGTTTTATTTTCTCGTCATAAGGACTTATCATTCTTTCCTTCGTAATGCCCCCTATTCGGACAACTTCGGCATCGTATCTGCTGCTGCAGGTTTCCCTCATACTTACTCATCTGTATTACGACGGCGACTGCGCATTACTCATTTTATAGCCCAGTTATTGCTCTTATTTCCTTTTCGTCTTGTGGTCCGTGTATCGCGACGATACCTATATCAGTTGTATGCAGATACATATGTACTCTAGTTTAGTTCTCCTTGGTCAATACCAAGTGTCTGCTTTGCTCCGCAATGTTCTCTTCCGTTGTGATTATTGAGCACCGAGTCCTCGTCCTACTCTTGAGTGGACACTTACTTGTGCTACTTCTCGAGTCCCTTTCCACAGGGGCTATCAGACGAGCTTCCTTCCACAGGGGCTATTTACACGTATGCTCAGAACTTGGTTCATCCAAGGCTACACTTGCGTCTTACCCGGAACAAGCGTAACAAGGTTCCGGGCTTCTAGCCAAACCTTATCTCCCTTGGCAAATGGTGTAAATCCACATCATGATCATGCAGCCATAGTTTGACAAGCAAGTTCATGTGCTGCCAGAGCTTCTTCTCAGGCAGCAATAAGGGTCTTTTAGTGGTTTTCAACAGCTGGGAGTTCTGAGGAATGAATGATGGAGGGAAGAGCAGTTGGTTCATATCCCATAATAAGGTAGAAGGGGGATTTCCCTGTGACAGAGTGAGGTCAATAGTTATGGACAAACTCAGCTGTAGTGATATGATTAGCCCAAGTTCTGGGGGAGTTACTGCAAACAATGCGTAGATAGGTCTTAATTTCTTAGTTTACTCATTTGGTTTCCCCATCAGTTTGCGGGTGGTATGCAGAGGAGAGGGCGAGGTTGTAGTTTAGAAGCTTTTCAAGTTCTTTGGCAAAGGCTGAAGCAAACTGGGGGCCTTGGTCTAATATGATTTTATTATAGAGTCCAAAGCATCTGTATATAGAGCGGAAGAAAAGAGTGGCGATTCCTTCTGCAGTGACTGTTTTTATTGTTGGGCAAAGAATTACCTCCTTAGTAAGCCCATGGTCGACCATGACCAAGAGTGCATCAAAACTGAAGGACCAGGGAAGATCAGTGATAAGATCACAGGAGATCTGTTGAAAGGGGTGAGTGCAAGAGAAGATGATAGATGTTAAAGGAGGAATGGTAGGATGGGTATTTGTTTTGTTTTGTTGGCAAGTTGCACAGCCCAAGACATACAAACAGACAAAGGAGGCCAGGCTGGGCCACCAGAACTTGGCAGCAACGAGTTGATGAGTTTTTAAGTAGCCCAGGTGTCCCATGGTGGTATGATCATGGCAATGAGCGATGATAGAATAACGGAGAGTAGGGTCAGTGGGGATGTAGATGCAGTCATGGTAAAGGAGTATACCATTGCAGTATTGCCAATCTGAGAGGCGGGCACAAAGAGTAGCAGGAAGATCCTCATTGATGGACTAAAGGGATTGTAAGACAAGAGGGTCAGAGGGAGAAGCAGAGAAAATCTTTTCGTGAAGAGCAATGTCAACAAGATTGATGAAGAGTGAAGGAGGGAGCAAAGTGATGGCATCATTGTCTGAGGAATCATCCAGGCAGTGATTGGAGTGATGGGATAGGGTATCAGGACCAGCAAGGAGTGTGCCAGATACATGGATCATTTTAAGATCATGATCTGCAATGTTGAGGAGCCAGCATGCTTGTCAACAATTCAGTTTCTGGGGTTGTTTAAAGTAGGTAAGGTTTTTGTGATCTGTAAAAACTTGAACTGGAAAAGCAGAGCCAAGAAGATAATGTTGCTAGGCTTGCAGGGCGCGGATGACAGCAAGGAGTTCTCAATCATAAATGTTATAGTTTCATTCCATTGCCAAGAAGGTCTGGGAGAGATAGAAACAAGGGTGCCAATCACTGTTCTTGTCCATTTGGAGTAAGATGCCTCCAGTAGCGTATTTGGAGGCATTAGTGGCAATAGCAAAAGATTTGGATGGGTCAGGAAAACAAAGAACAGGTTGTGATAGGAAGATCTCCTTGAGATGAAGAAAGGCTCTATTGCAGGCATCCATCCAGGACCAGGGGTGATCCTTCTTGGTGAGGTCCAGGAGGGGGTGGGCAATGTCAGAGTAGCCATTGACAAAACGGCAATAGAAGTTGGCAAAACCTAGGAATAATCTTACTTCCTTAGGTTTCATCGGCATTGGCCATGATGCAATACCCTCAAGTTTGACTGGATCCATGGCAAGAGATCCCGGCTTCACTATCATGCCTAAATACTCAACTTGTTCCAAATTGAAGAGGCATTTTTGAAGTCTAAGGTGGAGGTTGAGTTCTCTCATATGTTGGAGGACTCAGCGAGTGGTATCATTATGGGTTGCTTGATCAGGGAAGAAGATGAGGATGTCATCCATGTAGATAACGATCCATCCTTCAGCAATAAGATCCCTGAACTTCTTGTTCATGAAGAATTGGAAAGTAGTGGGTGCATTCTTAGGACCAAAAGGCATTATGACTGGTTCAAACAGGCCGCGGTGTGAAATAAAGGCCACTTTCCACTGATGCCCTTCCTTGATGCGAATATTGTTATAACCTCATCGAACATCGAATTTTGTAAAGATTTTAGCATCTTTCAGCTTATTGAGGAGATTGGAGATAAGAGGAAGTAAGTAGGCATCATGGATGGTATGTTCATTAAGGTACCGATAGTCTTGTACTAGGCAAAGTTTTCTATCTTTCTTTTTGACAAACAAGAATAGTGCAGCCTGAGGAGAAGTAGATGGATGAATTTTTCCAGATTTGAGGTTGATTTCATGGTCACAATCTCGAGAGGGCAGGAGTGGAGTATCTTCATTGGAAAAAATATCGGTGAAGTCTTTATATTGTTCTGGTAGAATGATTTCTTTCTTTTTGGCATGGATTGCCAGATTGGTCAAGGTTGTTAATGCAGCACAGATGAGAGCTGGGTTGGGGATGAATTGTCCATTGGCCAAAACTGTCCAAGAGTGTGTGTAAAGGGGTTTAAAGTATGCCATATCGTGAGCTAGGGCAATGTTGGTGCAAAGTATGTCATCTTTGGTTCTATTGAGATACCCGAAGAGATGTTTATCAACGAGAGCATTGACATAGAGATGTCGTGGTGGAGGAATAGTATAATCAGAATGTCATAATTTATAGAGTCCTTGTCATCGCTGTTTTTCTTGTTCATGGGTGGCAATTAAATCCGCCGATTGATCAGAAGTGGCTGGGATATCCATAGTTTTCTTTCCCTAGTTGATGATGGGGTTTACCACAGTAAGCCATGGAAAGCTGAGAATGGCTGTTTCTTTGCTGCAGTTCATAAGGTAAAACTCAACTTTCTGCACATATCCGTTGATATTTACGAAGAGAGTGGTTTTGAACTTGATATGTCCATTCTTGTTTGTAGAGGCATCCACATTTCTAATGGTTACAGGTTGTGGGAGTCAAGTGCGAGGGAGTCGATGTTTGTGGGCAAATGCCCAATCAAGACAGGATATTTGCACTTCTGAGTCAACAAGTGCAAAAGTGGCAACAGCTTTGATCATGTCAGTTGGTACCAATAGCTGAACAGGGATTTGCATTGACTTCATGGCTAATGGTACAGAGTTACATAAATATTCGGGAGAAGGAGAAATGTGCATTGCAGGCATTTCTCCCTTTAAAAATCCAAACAGATCCTTCCAACTGTTTTATCATCTATAAGCTCCTGGATAGAAGTTGTTGGTTCTTCCACTCTTTTCACATCCTTAGGTGGTACTTGTGGATGACTAAATTTGTTCGGGCATTGGCACACCATGTGTTCTTTTCTTCGGCAAGCCAAGCAAAGTCCTTCTTTGATACAATGTTCTCTCTCCTCTGGGGTAAGTTTCTTGAGGCGGATGACATCTACATCCATGGCATTTGGATCCTAAGTTGGTTGGGATCGAGAAGTGAAGGTTGGGAAATAAGTAGTGTTGCTGTGTTTATGTCAGGTGGTGATCTCAATAGCCCTTTTCTCAACACTGGCAAAATGAGCAGCTTTTGTGTACCACTCTGTGATTTTGTTGGGGATCTTCTCCATTGTGTGGATGCGGCGCATGAGGGAGATGGGGATACCAGAGGTGAAGTAGTTGATCAGGACTTGATCGTCACTGATCCCGATGATGGCTACTTTATTTTGGAAAGTGGCGATATACTTTTGCAGGGCGGGGTTGTATCCACCTGAGTGATTTTCATAAATGCGTTCTTTGGCAAGCCAGGCTAGAGACTCACCTTTGATGTCAGCATTTTCAAACACCATTTTGAAATCCTTTTCGAAGTCCGCCCAGGCTCCAAGGGTAAATGTTCTGCCAGTTAGTTTGGCTTCTCGGAAAGTGTCTGCCCAGGTGAAGGTGGTGCCCTTCTTCATGAACGAGAAGATATATGCAATTTGTTTGTTGGGGGTATCATAGAGTTTGTTGTTGATAGCGAGGTAGAGTTAGATGGAGTGGAGCCATGGGAGGGCTCAAGAATAGGACCCATCAAAATCATCAGGGGTACCAAGGTGAAGCTTGGTTGGCTTTGGGGTGGTGGTATTCGACATGGTGGGTACAGAAAGTACTGGTGGTGGAGGAAAAAATATCCTTCTGGTCTGAGGTTGTGGGGTTGGACTGGGTGGAGTAGGGACCCGAGGAATTACCAGGAATCGTTCAAGTTGGGCTGTGAGTTCCTGTGTGTCTTGGTTTTCCTAAACGAGAGGTTCATCAGGATCAGTTGGGATTTCTTCTGATGAATTAGAAGCAGTTAAAGGTGCTGGAGAATCTTGGCAATGTCGCCAGCCAGAGTATCAATTCAGGTGAATATTGGGCAATCTAGAGCAATGCTAGTTGCGTTGAATGGAGCTTAGTTCTTTTGTTATGCTTCAACCGGGTAGGTAGAAGCATAGCCCTTGTGAGGCGAGAACCAAGGTGACGAGATACCCTTGGGCTAAGGGTTCGAGGTAATTCTGGTTAGTGTCCACTCAATAGTAGGACAAGGACTAGTTGACTAGGAGACCAGATGAAAGAGAGCACCTGGGAGCTAGCATAAAAAGAAGATGTATTCAGGAGAATACAAGGGAGAACTAAGCTAAAGTACAAAAAACCCATCGAAGGGTTCTATATAGATAAAAGAGAAGTCGAGGGCAGGCTCGTAGAGTACAAAAGAGGAAGTGAGAAATAAACATGTATAAGTAAATGCTGACTGAGGTATCGGTCAGCAAGAACTAATGAGTCAAAGGAAATGAGTAATTGTGAAGGAACCAGAGTGCTGGTACAATAGTCACGAGAATATGTGAGTGACTATTATGAGAGAAATATAAGTCCAAATATAGTCATAGCAGAGGAAAGAACTAAAGACTAAGGGTAAATCATAACATTATATATGAAAGGACTATGTATATGTATATACATGGGATCTAAGATATAATATACACTAACTAAATAAAAGTCCATTATTGTCCAATAGAAATATTCTAAGAATCTAAAGAATAGATATAAGTCATTAAAGTTCATGAAAAGCATACCATGCTGCTAGAGCATGTAGTCATGACAAATAAAAAACACTGATGGTATGAGGCCAGCATATGCACCTAATAGATTAGCATAGCCTTTAAAGCTATGGTCATGAGGTTACCACATGCCAATGTAGCAGATCTTGAAATAAATATCCAATAAGACTCTTGATCCATGCTGCTAATACATGTTTTCATGTATAGCCTTACAATGGAAGAGAATTCTGTGGTTCTTTAATAGATACCATGAAAAATAAATAAAAGTGACTCCATGTGAGTTATAGATAAGGGGGTGAGCCCTTGTGACTCATAGATAAAGACCCTAGGTCAAGATTCTGGATCTTGATGTGACTTCAGAGAATAGATAGAACATGAGGCAGGCACAGCCATGCCATGAGGACTTGATCAGGCAAGCCTAGACCCTTTGAGGAACAGCCATCCTGTGACTGATGTGACTTGTATAAATAGAGTTCAGGGTCTTTCCTGATCATATGACTTGTGATCAGCCAGTGATCCTTGATAAGATATCCAGGGGAGATAAGATAAGATAAGATCCCCTGATAAGACTAGATAAGATAAGATCTTGCAACCAGGCAAGACAAGTCTTCTGAAAATAAAAAGATGAGGGTCAGGTAAGGTATTCAGACCTTCTTCCTACTTGCTTATAAATATAGCCATAAAGGCTCATTTTCTTGTATCATAACATTAACACAAAGGACCATTTTCTCCATTAAGTTCCAGTAGCCAATGAGATGTTCATCAATAAGGGCATCAATATTGACATGTCAGATCAAAGGAGCATTGTATATCAGAGACTGGAAGTTGTAAAACTTTTCCATCATTGTTTTTCTTGTTTGATCTAGCAAGGCCCAATAAGGCCTAGCTAGACCTTACTTGAACATGAACAGCTCCATGATGAGGACAAATGATAATGATAATGATGATACAATAGAGTGAATTCATAGCATGTTAGGATGTGAGCCTTACAGAGGGTCATTCTGGGGCCATTGGTCCTGGAAGTGTCCTATGATAGCCATAGGCCATTATCCAAGTGATTAAAGGCAAGCAGAGCACCAAGCCAGTCACTTTTACACTCTGACATCTACACGCTACTAAAAAACATGGCAAGAATTCTTTCACATTCCGATAATAGCCAGAGCATAGCCCTCCTGAAGAGCACTAGTGAAAACATCTGCCATACCGGAACTGTTTCATCATCATACTTATCTCGTGTTTGGATGGATTCGGACCCAAGGGTTGCCATAGTTTTTATCCACACCACATAGTTTTGAACCTGATCTCGCCGTGAATTATCCAAGAATTAATGCAGACTAGAACGAATCGCCGATTTGACATGCGTGCGAGCCTATACGCACTGCTACGGAATTCGTTCCAGGATACCTGTGCCCGCCATTCATGTTCATGCGCCAGTCAAGTTTCAGTAATCGCACCTGATCCGATACTCGCGAGAAACCGTACTGCGCGCCGCGGAAAATAAGCTCAAATACGAACCTCTAACTCTGGATTAGAGAATTACCCCTTACCGGATAGAGTGATATGAGTCATTCGCGCGTGTCGCCAGTGCTAACTGGCTGAAAAGCCCCAAATCAGACACAAAATTCAAGAGCGTTTCTCCAATAATTTTTAGGAGCTGAATGCAAGACGACCGTTTGAAGAGTAACTTCTCTTCGCTCACCAAGGCATGATTTGTAACAAAATCAGATATCGCAGTTCTCCCGGAAGATCACACAACCCCCGAATCTGTGACTCCCTTCTCGTTTTTGCAGTGGACGACGGTATCTATGTCATGAAATTATCCTGTGGTATACAATCGCGACATGAGAAATACTCGTCAACCAAAAATACATGACCAGAAGGGACTAAACAAAACTACATAAAGAAAGTATAACTTTAGTTGTTGTTCGACCTGGTGTAAGCAGTCGGCGCAAAGCCAACCCGACTTTTGGTCGTATCAAAGACGCTATAGTAACGTTCACTGAAGAGAACGCGTCCTCAGCGCGACAAATCAAGGATGAGAAAAGTGTGCACGCACAGGAAGGTATACCCATTGATAAAGTCGAGCCCGGACCCAGAGTCGTATCCAATGTCGTAAACGATGAGATAAATGGACCTGGAGTCACCTCCGATCGCCGTATTAAGGGATCGTGGCCAGATTTGGGCGTTAGGCGTGAGATCATACAGTTTCCCCCCAATGTTGAACGAGAGCGTCTCGAGACTGGCATACTGCGACGTCGAAATCTTGAGCAGACCAGTGTCAAGATCCTGTTTCCCACCCGTTGCAGATTGGTACTTTGAGAATGCATCTGTGGAAATATCGGATTTTAGAACATAGTCTGTCGAAATCTCTCGGTAAATTACTTGCTCGAGGCGATGAGTACTAGTGTAGTACCAGTGTCGACGATACCAGCAGTTCTCGATAGAATTGTCGTGCCGCCGTAGGTGATCGACTGATCGATACCCCAGTATTCAGCCGCAGGGTGAGTCGTCGTGAGCGAAACGTATTGCACGGAGCTAGTAATAACCGAATCGTCCACACCACCAAATGTGAGTATGCCACCACTGTTAGATTCTGATACCGGAACATAATAGACACCGAGCACGTCTTCGGAAATCGTGCCCTGTGAGAGAAGATTATCCGTTACCGTGGGGACCGAGTTCGTGTTGGTGACCGTGCCCACAGTAAGATCGGTAGGGCCAACACCAAGAATTCCATCAATGCTTTGAAATCCGAAGGCCGATTTAACAACCCCGATAGACTGGCTTTTGATGACCAAGCCGCTATCAAGCGTGACGGTATCCAGATATTCTTCGCCAGAGAATCCTCCAGAACCGTAGGACACCGACTTTTACTGTTAAAACTCAAACATACAGCATTATGGGATCAATACACACAACAGCGTTACCAGTACTTTTACTAGTGGCAGTCTTGACGTATGTTTTGTTGGCTCCGACCCAAGTGTTGGAACTTCCAGTGTCGATCAAGAGTGTATCTATAGAGCACATTAACCCGTGTGCACCACGTACATGAACGATCCACATACATTCTGTCGCAGGGCTGCCGACACCAACTTGGGCGGTATATGTCACTGCGCTGTTCACGGCAGTAACATCCCCGCCGCCATTTCGTTTTTCCAAATAGCCGACGTTGTTTTTGAATACTTGGGCACGAGCACGGTCCTTCTCGACTATGTTTAGAGGGCCCTCAACATTTAACTTGGTCGCAAAGCTGAGCGTAGCCTTCCCAGCGCTCCGGTCGGAGGTCGCCGCGCAAACGACAGAGAGGTTAATGACGATCAAGAAGAGCACCTTCAAAGGAAACATGGCAGTGGCCAGAGGGATGGAATCAAGACCTCTGAAGCATGCGTCTCCTTTTTCTAGTGGCGATATGCGGTGCACCTTGGTTGTGTTCCTGTAGCAAAAGGGCCACACGGACAGGCTGAGAAGAAAGGAAGTTCTGCGGTGGCCGAAACCATGCGTTGCCGCCAAGTTAAGATGTATATAATCTTTTAATCTTGCATGATCCACAAGGCGAACCAAACTTGACTTCTTAGAAGAAAGACGATTCTATTGAAACCCAGTTGTGACGGTAGATATCAGTAGTTCCCACCGGTATAGGAATGCAATGACCAAACACTGCTGCATTCGTCCCATCGTTCCGTATTTGATATGTTTCCGATCTGATCCATTAGTCGTTGGAGTACGGGAGTCGAGGGGACAGTGCAAAGCAGCCAGCGATAGCTTAGTCAGCAGCAAGTTAGAGGCAGCCGCAGGGACGACAGAGCAACCACCACGTTGCAGGCAGTCCAGAGCGATTTTGAGTGCCCCAGCACATTGTGAAGACGAATAATACATGAGGAAGCGAACTGACCAAGTAAGAGCTATATGTTCAAGGACAATGAAATCCCTTTTCCGTCTTTTGGGTGTGGAAAATGTCGTGCTCCATGTACCGTGGGCCTCAAGGACATCGATTTGGGACCCATGACAAATGATATCTGGCCCCCAAAGTGGTTAATCTTTCACGATACTTGAATATTCGAATGCTGACGCGGTACAAACGGAATGAAGCGCCAATAACTGAGCACCCAGGGAAGGAAAAAGTGTCACCCACGAGTTTCTAGCCTTTATGGATTTGTTTACCCTGACTCGGAGTGGAGGTGTGATCGGTCTGCGCATTTGGAGCATGCAAGATATGAGTCATGAGTCATGGAAGGCGTCAGATGGAACCGACGTCCGCTTGGAAGGAGGAATTGGGAGGAGGCAAATCAAATCCAACGACAGAGTCGATACTCGACACACGATCAACCTGCTGCCTTATATCTACAGTTTACACGGTCAACCAAATGTTACTCAAAACGTAGTCACTGACGGGTCTGACACCGCTCAAGCTACAGAGTTGCGGTATGGGCCTGCACCGAGCGGGACGACAACTGTTAAGGCTATAGTAAGCGAAGCCGACTAGTGTACATATGTCATGTGACGGCAAATCTCCACTCCAACCCTCCCAGCATGCCTAAACGTGCAAGGATCCAAGGCGATACCGACGATGACACAAGAGATTCTGTGGAAGATTCTTCAGACGCGCCGTGTTGCGAAGCATCCAAGCCACGAAATAAAAAGAGCCGCGAAACGCGTAACGGTGGGCCAGGGGCACCGAAACATAGACGCGCATCGGCGACGACGTCCACGCGGCGTGTCCAGCACGAGTCTGAAAGCGTAGGAAAACATTCCGGTTCATGTGACGCGCACCCAGCATCTTGGCACCTTGTTGCAACTGGCGTGACCATCGACACCATCCGGGCGTCTTTGTTACGTTGGTATGAACAGATACACAGCGTTCGAGGGATGCCGTGGCGGAAAAGGTTTGACGCATCGTTGTGCCAGGCCGAAAGAGCGCAGCGTGCGTACGAGGTACGTTCCCTTCCTGCGGTTGATTGTTTCCCATTCTAACGGCGCGCGTTGTTCCTACGTGATTAGGTGTGGGTGTCCGAAGTCATGCTTCAGCAGACTCAAGTAGCAACAGTAATACCTTACTATAACAAGTGGATGACCAAGTAAGCTCGTTTCGTCTTACTTTATGTAGTATCAAGTCCTGACTTTTCGTTCGCTCAGGTTTCCAACTATTCGAGAATTGGCTGCTTCGGACATCGATATTGTCAATAGCCTATGGAAAGGTCTTGGATATTACTCGCGTGCAGCTCGTCTGCTCAGTGGAGCACAAATAGCGGTCAGGGAATTCCACGGCCGCCTTCCTGACAACGCCAAGGATATGCAATCTAAGATACCTGGGATCGGTCGGTACAGTGCCGGCGCAATTTGTTCCATTGCTTATAACCAATGTGTTCCTGTCGTGCGTTTTCAATAGAATCTGTCACTCAAGATTACTGGACTGATCGTTCTTGTCAGCTCGACGGGAATGTCATACGACTGCTTACACGCTTCTTGGCACTACACGTGCCACCCAAAATGAAACAGGCACAGGACATTTTGTGGGCAGGCGCAGAAGCGTTTGTTGAAGATTCTCAGCATCCAGGTGATATCAATCAGGCTCTCATCGAACTTGGTAGTACGGTTTGCAAAGTTCGCGATCCTGCATGTGGAAATTGCCCTCTACAATCCTGGTGCCATGCATACCAAAGAACACAATCTGATTCGGTAAGATTTGTTGTATTCGTACATAAACGCGTTTGAATTGTCACGGGTTATCTCTTGCAGACTCCTAGCCGAGAGGCAGACATCGAGGAACTGTGCAGCCTTTGTGAGCCACTTCCAGTGGACGACCCGGACGCAAATCTGGTCACGATCTATCCCATGAAAGTCGAACGTAAAAAAGCGCGCGAAGAACTCGACTTGGTCAGCGTGATCGAGTGGCGGACTGTGGATGAACGACAACGTTTCTTCTTGCTCGTCCGTCGCCCACAAGGAGGCATGTATCTCATTCCTCCCTCTTGTTGTATACGCATTACATCAAAACTTATGGTTACCGTTTGAATCACTTAGGACTCCTCGCGGGACTAGACGAGTTTCCGACAATGTCCAACATCTCGAGGGCATCTGTAACCGCAGCCAAAGGAGCAGAAATTTTAGGCAACCTTCTCAAGGACTTATTGGTAGATCCTATCTGTCGACATCCAAATTCGAGGAAACGTCATCTTTGCAAACAAGAAAATTACAAGTGCGAAGGCGAAGGCGAAGATCAGAGAACACGCATCGTACATGTCAAACCTGCTGGGGATGTCGTTCATGTGTTCTCACACATTCGGAAAACGTACCGCATCCAGTGGGTATTGTTGATGGGTGGTGCCAAAGGGGACGAGCCTCCCGAACCGCAACCATCATTAGGCTCTGAATCGCCAACTGAGAAGAAGGGAAGCAAGAGCAAAGTGCCGCGGAAACATAAACCTGAAATGAACCGCCTAGAAGTGCCCGAGGCTGAGATGGAAGCACGGTCGGTTACTTTTGTCGGTGCGCGGTGGGTTCCAATGGATCAAGTCGAGCATGCAAAGTGAGTGGGCGACTGACAGATAAGTTTTCACTGAATGGCTGACGAATCTGTGAAGTATCGGAACTGGTGTGGTCAAGGTGTGGAAGCAAGTACAGAACCTGTGGCATCCATCCTCATCGAGAGGAAAATGAGGGCTAATTTGATCATGTTACGAACATTTGTGGTATCGCGGATATCGGGGGGCTGCCGGACTATGCAAAGTGTTCTGCCACAAAACCGTTACCTGGTCCATCCCTTGCAAAAGTAGTGGTGTTCAAATGGATTATTATGGCCCTATTCTCTGGTCTGGCTTTCTCCAAGCGATCTAAGATCTCGGAAATACATAGGTTTGAACTTTTCACATGCCAGGATCCGGCCTGAGGGCCTTGGGCGCTACTTTTACGCTGGATGTCCACATGAACTGAATGCTGAGATCTCAGACACAGTTTTGTTTCATGCCTCTGCTATGAAAACTGGGACCACAGATCGACTAGTATTAAGCCCTAAATGCAAATACTGTAGAAAACTTTAAATTTAGTCGGGGTCGTAACCGATGTTATGTCATCAGGTCTGATCAAGCGCGGTCAGGGAGGTTTGCTCAACAGGCGGTCTCTCCGCAGCATACAATAACCTGGCATCGTATGTCGCACCATCTCATCCCATGCAAGCTGTATCACATTAAACGTCTAGAATAACCATGGCAGACACTCAAGCTTCAGTAAATGCATTGCTCGTCGTCGACATGCAGGTGGACTTTATCTCTGGCAATCTAGCGGTCCCCGACGGCCCCTCAGTGATCGCTCCCGTGCAGCAAGTCATCGGGCTTCCGTTCCATGTGCGCTACGCATCCAAAGACTGGCATCCCCCTTCCCACGTTTCGTTCGCCTCCAATCACCCCGGCAAATCCGTCTTCCAGGTGACGACCATCCACCCGCC
>JBBPKM010000138.1:0-20497 GCA_038089255.1 Austroboletus rostrupii
ATCTTTCTCCTGGCTATCTCTGATCTTCTTGGATCATGTCCTCTTCATTGAGTCCATATGGTCTCCTCATCCAGTCACCCATCTGGCCTCCTAGAAGCGCTCCCAGGTCTCTAGATCTCTCCTGGAACTTGCTCATAAAGTTCTCCCTTGTATCCAATCACATCAGCCTCCTCTGATGCTCCTCCTTGACCGCTTCTCCTAGATCTGGCTTACAATTAGATCCATGCCTCCTCCTGGACCTGTACTTGACTTCTGGCTACTCCTGGGAGTCCCCAACCGATCTACTGTGCCTACTGGATGTCTACCCGATCCACCCATAGTCAACTGGGCTATCTAGCCACTCACCAGGCCGCTTATCCCTTAACAAAGGATCAAGCCTCCTAGATCACATCTGATCTCCATCAGATGTTCACCAGACTCTCTGGCTCTCCTCCCAGCATCCAGACAAGTCCCTAACACCTCTGTGTGTCCTTAGGAATTCCCTGATGCATTCTCTTCATTGAGATCACACTTTTCTTGACTTCACCAGAACTTCCAGAACATCTCCTGATCTATCTAGATCTTTTCTTATATTGCTTCCTTGATCCGATTCCCTTTATCCTGATCTTCCATCTGACTCACCTCTGTACTATTCTTGATATCTCTGAATCATTTCTTATCTTGGACACTTCCTTTCTTAGATCGCTCTTTAGTATATAAACCCTAGACATTCAACCATATACTCTAGCTTGATTCTCCCTACCCTACTCTTGCTCTAATGGATCCCCATCCAATTCCCCTTGATCCATTAAACAAGGCCTGACCTTCAGCCTCTGGTATCTTGCTCTCTGAGGATGTCTTCAATATCTCTTGTAACCTGGTCCTCCTGGCATAGCCATATGGCATGCATACTTGATGAGTTCTTCATTGAACTCCATTCCTTCATCCTCAGATCCCATTAATGCATGTGTGCTGATGGGATATCCAGTCTCTACTTGAATTGCCCTGGAGGTCAAGTCTCTGTAGGGCTACACTCTACCCTACCCAGGGTGAAGTGTAACAACAGGAAGATCCAGTGATGTTGGCGTAGGCTACATCATCGAGTCCATCATCAGACGGGGGAGGAGAAGGTTGCCATGGGGGAATAGGACACCAGGAATGCGAAACGAAGTAGGGGCATATACAAGGAGCTCCCCATATATTGGCAGCACAAAATCCCATAGGAAAGATAGGCAGATTGAATGTTACAGTTGCGCAATGAGACAAATTGGAGATGGACAAGTGGTGAAAGGATGACAAAGAAGAGGAAGGAGATGGCTTCAGAGTGGGTTGCTGTAGGGTGCATTGATTTGTTCTATGATCCAGAGCCCAGCACAGGCAATGGAAGCATTGATAAAAGCAACAGTCCACCTGCATATGCCCCAGGCAGTGGCATTGATAGCAGGCTTGGTTATATCACAGGTGGTTGGCTGGCAATGGGTCAAACCCATCATTTACTGACCATCAAGTGTCCATTCATGCTAAAACTCACTCTTCATCAGACTGAAGCAGTGTTGAGGAAGCTAAAGGGGTCAAGGGATCATCAGTGATATATTGCTTGAAAGACAGCTTGGAATAAACCTCCTGACAATAACAGTCTATGTCGAGGTAGAATTATGTTAGATCTATTTCATGCATGGCAGTCACCAAGTTTTCTTTCATCATCTGCTGGATATGGAGTAAGCTTTGGCCATAGGCAGTGGTGCAAGCATCTTGAGTGAAGATATTCCCCATGGTGGTGATAGTGGTGCTCTGGAGATACAGGGCATATAAGGCATGCATGGCAGAGTTGGGTTCTATGTGGGCATCCACGCAGGTAGCGAAATGTGAATCGGCAAGGATTTGGTCATAAGCAATGGAACGTATGATGCCTGTGATCGGCTCTTTGAAGCAGTGTGCGAACTGCAGAGTATCAATGGACTGCACCACAACAGGGGTGTATTCTTTCTGAGCAGCCTGCTTGATGGCAGATAGGGTGACAATGGGCATTGAGGGTCATGTGGATGCAGGAGAGGGGGCAGAAGATCATGTTAGTTCAGATGGGGAAGAGATGGAGATGATAGTGGTGTTTGGAGAGGACATGTTTCTGATGCTAAGGTCATCTAGGATCTGTTAAGATGATTTTTATAGTTGCTCAGTATGGTCTATGCATAATGAAGCTCTTTTTCAGGTAGCTAAGAGTCATCCTCCATGGTGTATCCTTTCCAATGGATCAGATAAGAATGGGCCAATGGAGGTCTGTAGTGCCATATGATCTTTTCTATTTCATATTCCTCCTCTCCTGCAATAAGGTCAGGAGGTGGAGTTGGAAAGTTCCATACATAAGTCTCAGTTTCTTTATAATGAGTGAGGAGGGAGGCATGGAATACATCATGGATTTTTCATATTTTGGGAAGTCGGAGGCAATACATGATGGGTAATAAGATCTGCACTATGGTAAAAGGTCCTTCACGTTTCAGTGCAAATTTTGGGTTGATGATGCGTCACTGTAGGTTTTATGCTTCTAACCAAACTTTGTCTCCTTTCTGGAAGGGTTTGAAATTTCTGTAGTTGCATGCTGTCATAGTTTGTCATGTGAGCTCATGGATGGCTATAGCTTCTCCCCTTCCACAATCAATGCTTTAAATCAAGTTTCCACAGCTGGGACATTGGTTGCATGGAGAACTGTTGGGAGAGCTGCAGATTCATATTCCATCAGCAAATAGAAGGGGGATTTTCCCATTACTGAGTGTGGGTGATGGTTGTGAATGAATTCCACAGTGGTAATATTTTCTGCCCAGGTAGTTGGGTGGTTCCCACAGATGATATGGAGGTATGTTTCCACTTCTTGATTTATGCATTCTGTTTCTCCATCTGTCTGTGGGTGGTATGCCGTGGAAAGTGCCAATTTGTAACTTAAAAGGTGTCCTAAATCTTTTGCAAAGGTTGACGCAAATTGAGGTTCTCTATTGGAGATGATTTTGTCATAGAGTCCAAAATGTCAGTATACTGAGTGAAAGAATAAATTGGCGATGCCTTCTGCTGTAACAGTTTTCATTGTTGGGCATAGGATTACCCCCTTTGTAAGACCATGGTCAACCACAACCATAAGAGCATCAAAGCCAAGGGAAACAGAGAGGTCTGTGATGAGATCAAAAGAAATCTGCTGGAACAGGCGGGTACAGAAAGAGGTGATAGATGTGAGGGGAGGAACAGTAGGATGCGTATTGACTTTGGATTGCTGGCAAAGAGCACAGCCAGTGACATATGAGCAGACAAAGGCTGTGAGCCCAGGCCACAAGAATTTGGTGGAAACCTATTGACGCATTTTGAGAGAATCTGGATGGCCTGTGGTAACGTGGTTGTAAAAACGGGCGACAATGGAGCAACGTAGAGAGGTGTCAGGAGGAACATAGACCCAGTTTCAATAGAGAAGAATGTTGTTGCGATACTGCCAATCAGACAGGTGGGAGCATAGGTTGGCAAGGAGATCGTTGTTCAAAGATTGCAAGGACTGGAGGACAAGGGGATCACCCACAGAGGCAGAAAAGATGCGGTTGTGAAGGGCAGTATTGATGACATTAACAAACAGGGATGGGAGAAGAAAGGTAATGGTGGTGTTGTCTGAGGAGTCGTCGGGGCACCAGTTGGGACATTGGGAGAGGGTGTCAGGGCCTTGGAGGTGTGAGGCCAGGACATGTTTGATACGGAGGTCATAATCAGCAAGATCAAGGAGCCAACAAGCTTGTCATCAGTTCAATTTTTGTGGTTGCTTAAAGTATGTGAGGTTCTTGTGATCCATAAAAACATGAACTGGATGGAAGGAACCAAGTAAATCATGATGCCAGGCATGTAAGGTGCGAATAACCGTGAGTAATTCGTGATTGTAGATGTCGTAGTTGCATTTGGTGGCAGAAAACATCTGCAAGAGATAAGAGCAGGGGTGCCACTCTCCATTCTTGTCCATTTGTAACAAAATGCCTCCTGTAGCAAACTTCAAGGTGTCTGTAGCGATAGCAAAAGGACGTGATCTGTCAGGCATGCAGAGCACTGGTTGAGATGTAAAGATTGTTTTGAGGCAGGCAAATGCCTCATCACATGCAGGGGTACATGACCATGGATGATCTTTCTTCATTAAGTCTAATAAGGGACATGTGATATTAGAATAGTTGGAGATGAAGCATCAGTAAAAATTTGCCCCTAAGAAGGAGCGGATGTCTTTTGGTTTTGCAGGGGTTGGCCAGGATGCAATGCCTTTGAGTTTGATGGGGTCCATGGCCAATGTCCCTGGTTTGGCAATTATTTCAAGATACTCCACTGAGTTGGAATTGAATAGACATTTGGCCAAGCGTAATTGTAGGTGGAGTTTATGCATACATTGAAGGGCTTGTTGAGTTGTGTTGTCGTGAATCTGTTGATTGGGGGAGAAGATTAGAATGTTGTCCATATAGATGATGATTCATCCTTCAGCAATAAAATCACAAAATTCTTTATTCATAAAGTGTTGGAAGGTAGCAGAGGCATTCTTGGGACCAAAAGGCATAACAACAGGTTTGAATAACCCACAATGAGTAATGAATGCTGCTTTCCATTGGTGTCTGTCCTTGATGCAAATATTGTTATATTCCCATCGTATATCAAACTTCATAAAAACCTTGGCATCTTTCAACTTATCAAGGAGGTCGGATATGAGTGGAAGGGGGTAAGCATTATGAATGGTATGCTCATTGAGGTACCAGTAGTCTTGTACTGGCCGTAATTTCCTATCTTTTTTTTAACGAAGAAGAAAGGGATGGCTTGCGGTGACATAGAGGGACGGATTTTTTCTAACTTTAAATTTTCATCAAGAAACTTGTCTTGCACTTTTCTTTCTTCAGCAGTAAGCGGATAGAGTTTTCCAATTTTCAGTTTAAATGTTTCTGTGAGGTTAATTTCATGGTTGCAGTTTTGCCACGGTGGAAGAGAGGTGTCTTCATCAGAAGATATATCCATAAATTTGGCATACTGTGGTGGGAGGATTATTTTGTCCTTTTTTGCATGGATTGTGAGATCAGTAGACATTGTATGAGCTGCACATGTGAGGGCAGGGTTTGGGATGAAGCATTCATTGGCAAGTATTGTTCGGAGAGCATTTGAAGGGGATTGACATGGGCCATGTCCCAGGCAAGACAGATATTGCTGTTAAGAGTTTCATCTTCAATTCAATCTAGGTATCTGAAAAGGTGTTCATCTACTAGTGCGTTGACATTGACATGCTGCGGTGGTGGCATCATATAATGAGGACAGCAAAGGTTGTATAGTTGGCCTTTCCACTGTTTTTCCTATTCATGGGTGGCTACCATTTCTGCTATTTGGTCTGACTCTTTTGGTATCTCCAGTGTTTTCTTCTGCCAGTCAATCTTTGGGCTGACTGCAATCAACCATGAGAATCCAAGAATCATAGTTTCCTTTCCACAATTCATGAGATAGAACTCTGTGGATCAGATGTATCCATTCATGTTGATGAACATCATGGTTTTGAATTTGATCATTCCATTTTTGTTGGTGGAGGCATCAACATTTCGGATCGTAACAGGGGTAGGGAGATGGGTACATGGGAGTTTCTTGAGACAAGTGAACCTCCAGTTAATACAGGAGACTTGAGCTCCAGAATCTATTAGGGCTGTAGCAGCAATGACATTGATGTTTATGCCAGTTGGCAATATAAGCTGAACTGGGATGCATAAAGCTTTCATTGATACTGGTACAGCATTACATAATACATCAGAAGGAGAGACATGCATTGTGGGTGTTCTCCTGTTTAAAAATCCAAATTGAGCTTTCCAACGGTTTCATCATCTTGCATCTCTGCAATGCTTGCTTTTGATTCTTCTTTGGCTTTTCACACTATCTTGGCAGACGTAGATGTGGGGCGAGTGTTGCTAGGGCAATCATGAAGTGAATGTCCTTTTCTATAGCAGAGGAAACATAGTCCTTCTTTTTGGCAATGCTTTCTTTCTTCTGGGGTCAGCCTTTTAATGTGGACAGCATCAATATCCATGGCATTAGGGTTGCAGGTTGTTGTTGAACATGTTGGTAAGGTAGGCATAAAACTAGTATTGTCTTGGTGATGCCATGCTGCAATTTCCAGGGCTCTTTCTTCGATGCTGGCAAAGTGAGCTGCTTTAGCATACCAGTCAGTTACTTTGTCTGGTACTTTTTCCATAGTATGAATTCTTCTCATAAGCGATACAGGGATTCCTGATGCAAAGTAATTGATTAGGACCTGGTTGTCTGTAATTCCAGTGATGGCGACTTTGCTTTGGAAGGTCATGATGTATTTCTGAAGAGCTGGGTTATATCCTTCAGAACAGTTTTCATAAATGAAGCATCCACTCAAAAGTAGAACAAGGACTTGGTACTTGATAGTGAATTGGAAGAGAATGATTCGGAGCAAAGCAGACTTGGTATTGACCAAGGAGAACTAAACTAAAGTACATTGATATAGTACCACTCATTATGTACAGGCATGATTGTGACACGGACCAGTTCTGAAAGGGGAACAACAAAGGGAGGACCAGGCAATCAAATGACTAATAACCGGCCGATGAGTAAAAGGATAATATGTGATGAAGGAAACTCGCAATGGCGAGTATGATAGCGATGTAGTCCGATATACTATCATTGGGAGAAATAGATAAGTCCATATGATGGTAATGCATAGCAAAAGAAAAAGAAAAACATAAGAGGGATAAAGTTTTCCAATGTTTGGTACAACAGATTTGGTGAGGTTGATCTCATAATTGCAATCTCTTGATAAAGAAAAAGAGATATCTTCATCTGAAAAGATGTCTATGAAGTTTTTATACTATTCTAGTAATGAGATTTCTTGTTTCTTGGCATAAATTGCCAAATCTGTTGACATTGCAAGAGTTGCACAAGTAAGGGCTAGGTTGGGAATGGATCATCCATTGGCCAAGACTGTTCTGGAAAGGGTGCAGAGTGGTTTAAAATAGGGCGATTTTGGTGCAGAGTACATTGTCTTCAGTTCTGTCCAGGTATCCAAAGAGGTGTTCATCAATAAGAGCATCAATATGGATATGCTGCAGTGGTGGAGTAGAATAATTAGGTCATCATAGGTTATAGAGCCCTTCTCATCACTGCTTTTCTTGTTTATAAGCAGCCACTAGGTCTGCAGATTGATCTGAAGAAGCTGGAATATCTAGAGTTTTTTATTCCAATCAATAGTGGGATTAATGGTAGTAAACCAAGGAAATACAAGAATAGCAGATGGTTTTGAACTTAATAAGTCTGTTTTTGTTGGTAGAGGTGTCTACATTTCTGATAGTTACTGGTTGAGGAAGTCAAATATGGGGAAGTTTATGTTTCTGGATGAATGCCCAGTCAAGGCAGGATATTTGTACTTCCAAGTTGATGAGCACAGAGATTGCAATGGCTTTGATCATGTCAGTGGGTACCAATATATGGACAGGGATGCATATTGATTTCATGGCTAGTGGTACAGAGTTACATGATAAATCAGAAGAAGGAGAAACATGCATTGCTGGTGTTTCTCTGTTTAAAAATCCAGATAGATCCTTCTAACTGTTTCCTTATCTTGGAGCTCTTGAATTGAAGCAGTTGGTTCTTCCACCCTTTTGACTTCCTTGGATGGTGCTAGAGGTGGATGATTGAATTTGAGAGGACATTGCTGTGCCATATGTCCTTTTCTTCTGCATGCTAAACAAAGTTCTTCTTGGATGCACCATTCTTGCTTCTTCAGAGTAAGTTTTTTGAGGTGGATAACATTTACATCCATGGTGTTTGGATCATGGGTTGGTTGGGATCATGGAGTGAAGAAAGACAAGTAAGTGATGTTTTCTCATTTATGGCAGGCATCAATCTTGATGGCTCATTCTTCAATGCTGGCAAAGTGGGCAGCTTTGGAGTACCATTCTGTGATTTAACTGGGACTTTCTCCATAGTGTGGATGCAATGCATGATGAAGACAGGGATGCCAAAGGTGAAGTAATTGATCAGGACTTGATCATTACTGATCACAGTGATGGCCACTTTGTTTTGAAAGGTAGCAATATACTTTTGAAGAGCTGGATTATATCTACCCAAGTGATTTTTATAGATTCATTCTTTAGCAAGCCGAGCTAGAGACTTGCCTTTGATGTTGGCATTTTCAAACACCGCCTTGAACTCCTTTTCGAAGTCTGCCCAGGTTCCAAGAGTGAATGTTCTGCTAGTCAACTTTGCTTCACAGAATGTGTCTGCCCAAGTAAGGGCAGTTTCTTTTTTCATAAAGGACAAGGCATAAGTGATTTGCTTGTTAACTGTGTTGTACAATTTGTCATTAACAACAAGATAGAGCTAAATGGAGCAGAGCCAAGGAAGAGCTCTGATATAAGAACCATCAAAGTCATCTGGGGTTCCTAGGCAGAGTTCAGTGGGCTTTGTGGTAACAGTAGTGTTGGACATGGTAAGTGCTGGTAGCAGAGGAAAGAAGATTCTTCTGGTCTGTGGTTGTGGGGTTGGACTAGGTGGAGTGGGAATTTGAGGGATTACCAGGGATCATTCTAGTTGAGCAGTGAGTTCTCGGATGTCTTGGTTTTTCTGAGTGAGAGGTTTGTTAGGATCCATTGGGATTTCTTCTGATGAATTGGAAGCAATTGAGGATACTAGGAAGTCTTGGCAATGTTGCCAGACAGAGTATTGGTTTGGGTGAACATTGGGTGATCCAGAGTAATACTAGTTGTATTGAATAGAGCTTAGTTCTTTTGTTATGCTTTGACCAGGTAGATAGGAGCATAGCCCTTGTAGAACAAGAACCAAGTACTGGATAACTCTAGTGTTAAGGATTCAAGGTTGTTATGGATACCATCCACTCAATAGTAGAACAAAGTCTGGTTACTAGAAGGCTTGGTGAAAGAGAGCACCAAGGAGCTAGTCATGAGAGAATTGAAGTGACTATTGTGAGAAGAAATATAAGTCCCAATATAGACATATAAAAGAAAAGAAATAGAAACTGAAGAGGAATCATAATATTACCCCCTTAGTACATCTGAAACTGCAGTGAAGAATCATAAGTCTAAATATCTGCCACATGGAGAGCTGGTGACATTTGCATAGGCCACATCATCTAAACCATCATTGGAGGGTTCTGGAAAAGGAATGTGTGGAGGAGGAGGACACCATGGATGGCTTGTGGAGTAGAAGTGTACACAAGTAGACATCTGTGCACTGGAATGAAATCCAGCAGAAGAGATTGGAAGGCCAAAGGTTACTGTTGCATGATGTAAGGAGAATGAGACCGATGAATGATGAGATGAGAATGAGAATGACAGGGGTGAAGGCTTAGAAGTTGTGTTACGACTTATTACACTGCTATGGACTTATCTTTTTTTTTTGCGAATGCCCTTATACGGACTACTTCGGCATCATGTCTGCCACTACAGATCTCCTCCATTCGTCATCTCTTTTACTCATCGGCCTATGTATTATTTATACAATAGCCTGGTCACTGTTATGTTTTCCTTTTTCTCTCTTGGTCTATGCTCACAAAAGTACCTATATATATTATGCGTGTAGCATGATGTACTTTAGTTTAGTTCTCCTTGGTTAATACCAAGTTCTCCTTTGCTTCTTGATGTGCTCTCTGTTGAGTATTTGAGCCCAAAGTCTTCATCCTACTTTTGAGTGGATGCTCCCTTTGTGCTATCTTTATGAGTCCTGTCCACAGGGGCTAATTATCGTCTATGCTCGGACTTGGTTAATCTGAGGCTACACTTGTGTCCTACCCAGAACAAGTGTAACAAAAGAACTAAACTCCTTCATCATGACTAGCATTGTCTAGATCACCCAACATTTCAAATCAATTTTCGTGGCAACATTGGCAGGACTCCCCTGCACCCTCTACTGCTTCTGAATCTTCAGAAGATTTACCAACAGACCCCAACGAACCTATTGGTGCCGAAGCCCCTGAGCTTCAGCAACTTGAATGACAGCTCTCTAGCTTGCTTGTTATTCCGCACATACCGACACCGCCAAGTCCTACACCCCAACCGCAAGCCAGAGGAATCTTCAACTTCCCGCCCCAAAACATCGCTGCTGCACCAACTAACACCACTATGTCCAACCCACCGGCAGCTGCAAAACCAATGGAACTACGCCTTGGAACCCCCAAGGATTTTGATGGGTTGTATGCTAGGGCCTTACCCTGGCTACAGTCGGTACAGATGTACTTGGCTGTAAACGACAAACTTTATGAAACCCTGAACAAACAGATCGCCTATGCGCTTTTGTTTATGAAGAAAGGCATTGCCTTGACATGGGCAGACACCTTTAGAGAAGCAAAGCTTACAGCTGGAACCTTTGCTCTAGGAACCTGGGCTGACTTTGAAAAAGAATTCCGTGCTGCCTTTGAAAACACAAATATTAAAGGAGACTCGCTGGCCTGGTTAGCTCGCGAACGCATCTACGAAAACCAAAATGGCAGGTATAACCCCGCATTACAGAAATATATTGCCATGTTCCAAAGCAAAGTAGCACTTACCAGGATCACTGACAATCAAGTCCTCATCAATTACTTCACTTCCAGAATTCCGGTCTCCCTTATGCGGAAAATCCAAACTATGGAAAAAGTGCCAGAAAAGGTGATAGAATAGTACACCAAAGCAACACACTATGCAGGAGTAGAGGAATGTGCCCTGGAGATAGCCCATAAAAGAGGATGCAGACACACAATGTTTATCCCATCACTCCCCAACTGACACACTTCTGCTCGAGACCCAAATGCTATGGATGTTGATGTCATCACGTTCAAAAAGCTCACTACAGAGGAAAGAGAGAGATGTCGAAAAGAAGGACTTTGTTTCCTGTGCCAAAAGAAAGGACACTTGGTATGGACCTGTCCTAACAATACGCAGCCACGTGGACCACCACCTCTGCGTATGATATGAAAAGTTGAAGAAGAAATGAAAGCAACTATTGCAGAAACACAGGACGATGAAACTATTGGCCAGATCAACTTGGGTTTTTGAATGGAGGAACACCCACTATGCATGTTTCTCCTCTAGATGTCTCATGTAACATTGTATCAGTACCAATAAAAGCAATGTGCATCCCTGTTCAAATTATGATGCCCATTGACATGAACATCAAAGCTGTCACAACCACTGCCCTTGTTGATTCTGGAGCCCAAGTATCATGTATAGATTGGGAATTCACTCGATCTCGTCAACTTCCCCATACCCGTCTCTCTGTGCCAGTCACAATTCAAAACATCGATGCCTCCATCAACACTAATGAAACTATTAAGTTCAAAACAATATTATTCATCAATGTAAACGGATATGTATGCTCCATGGACTTCTATCTTATGAATTGTGGAAAAGAAACTATGATTCTGGGATTCCCATGGCTAACGGATACCAACCCGGAGATATACTGGAAGAAGAAGACTCTACAAGTTCCAAAAGAATCAGATCAATTGGCAGACCTCGTAGCAGCCCACAAACAGGAGAAACAATGAAAAGTGGAAATATATAACCTGAGATGACCTAGCGATGGTGGTCCACATCACATCGATGTCGACACCCTCATGGATGAACACTTATTCGGCTATCTAGACCGAACAGAAGACGACGTCCTCTGTAGCACCATCTGCCTCGCTAGGGACATGGCACATCTTAAACTGCTCCGAACACTATCTAGGACAATCCTGGCCGACAGACGATTCATCCCAAACCCATCTCTCACGTGTGCAATGTTGACAATGTCCACCGACCTCGCCATCCAGGCAAAAAGGGAAGAAGTGATGTTACCACCCCAGTACATTGAGTTTGCCGACATATTCTCCAACGAAAACACCCCACTACCCCCCTCGTGAGACTGCGACCACGAAATCAACTTGAACGAGACTTTTAAACCAAAGATTGGCAAACTCTATCCGCTCACCGCGGAAGAACGTACTGTGCAGGATACATTTTTAGATGAAAATTTAGCGTCAGGAAAAATACGACCATCTACGTCCCCACAAGCCGCACCTTTCTTCTTTGTTAAAAAGAAGGACAGGAAGTTACAACCAGTACAAGATTACTGGTACCTTAATGACCACACCATCCGAGATGCCTACCCGCTTCCCCTCATCTCCGATCTACTCGATAAACTGCACAGGGCTAAGATATTCACAAAGTTTGATGTATGGTGGAGGTACAACAATATTCAGATTAAAGAAGGCAACCAATGGAAGGCTGCTTTTATCACACATTGAGGATTATTCGAACCAGTCATCATGCCCTTTGGACCCAAGAATGCCCCGGCTACATTCCAAAGGTTTATGAACAACAAATTCCACGACCTTATTGCGGAAGGATGTCTTGTCATCTACATGGACAATATCCTGATCTTCTCTCCCAACCAGACATCACATGATGAAACTACGCACTGTGTCCTCCAACGGATGTGCGAACTCCACTTATGGCTCAGACTACCGAAGTGTCTGTTCAATTCGGAATCAGTTGAGTACCTTGGCATGATAGCAAAACCAGGGTCGCTCGCCATGGACCCAGTAAAGCTCGAAGGCATTGCATCATGGCCCACTCCTGCTAAACCAAAATTCTACCACTGTTTTGTACCTGGCTACTCCAACATCACCCGACCCCTTCTAGATCTTACAAAAAAGGACCACGCCTGGGCTTGGACTACCGCATGCACAGAAGCCTTCACCAAGATGAAAGAAATCTTTACGTCTCAACCAGTACTGCATATGCCCAACCCATCATGACCATTTGCTATTGCTACGGATGCTTCGAAGTATGCTACTGGGGATATTCTCCTTCAAACAAACAAAAACGGCAAATGGCAACCATGTTCCTACCTCTTTCAAACATTCTCCACAACTGAGCAAAATTATGATATTTATGATCACGAGCTACTGGCAGTAATCCGTGCCCTGATGGCCTGGTGACATTATCTCCTTGGCTCTTTGACCCCAGTCCGCGTCTTTACAGACCATAAAAACCTGACGTATTTTAAACAGCCCCAGAAACTTAATCGACAACAGGCTAGATGGCTTCTCGACATCGCGGACTATGAGCTCCACATTGAACACGTCCCCGGCACCCAACTTGCAGGCCCAGATGCCCTCTCCTGCCGACCCGATCGCTGCCCAGACGATTCATCTGATAATTTGGATGTCACACTCCTGCCCCCCTCCCTTTTCGTCAATCTCATCGATATCGCTCTTCATAACCGGATATCTCAATCATCTGTCGACAACCCTTTGGTCCTCTCCACCTTGCAGTCTATCCAGGAGGATATTCCCTCTGCTTTATGCTCGCACCTCGCAGATTGGCAACATCGCAATGGCGTCCTCCTCTACTGTGGACATGTCTACATATCTGCCAATGCGACCCTCTGCTGCTCAATTGTCTCTCGCTTCCATGACCATCCCACCGCTGGCCACCTGGGCTATCTCAAAACATGCCAACTCATCTCCGCCGAATTCTGGTGGCCTGGGCTTGCTGCCTTCATTTGCTCCTACGTTGCAGGTTGCGGCTCCTGCCAACAACACAAGGTCAACACACACCCCACCATTCCACCTCTGAACCCTATCCCCTCTATGTGTACCCGCCATTTCCAACAGATCTCATGTGATCTCATCACTGGCCTTCGGCCCTCTCATGGTTTTGACGCTTTGTTGGTTGTGGTCAACCATGGGCTTACAAAGGGGGTAATTCTCTGTCCTACTACGAAAACCATCTCCACTGAAGGTATTGTGCAACTATTTTTCCACTCAGTCTATAAACGATTTGGCCTATATGAGAAAATTATATCTGATTGGGGTTCACAGTTCGCTTCTGCATTTGCAAAAGAGCTGGGACGACTCCTTAACTATCGCCTGGCCCTATCTATAGCATATCATCCACAAACGGATGGAGAAATGGAACGAGTCAACCAGGAAATAGAAACATATCTGTGCATAGTCTGTGGCAATCATCCAACAGAATGGACAGAACACCTTACAATGGCGGAATTTGTCCATAACCACTGCACCCACTCCACTACTGGAAAAACACCATTCTATTTATGTATAGGGTACAAACCAATGGCTCTCCCATCTGTTATCTTGCCAATGGATCTACCAGCAGTGCAAATATGCCTAGAAAGGCTGATCACTGATAGAAACAAAGCCATTGCGGCACACAATCTGGCCCAACAGATAATGATAAAGTGCACAAGGCAAAAGTTCACCCCATTCAAAATCAGGGAAAAGGTTTGGTTGGAAGCACGGAACCTCTGGAGAAATCTTCTAGATCCAAAGTTCGCAGCAAAATGAGAAGGACCTTTCAAGGTATTACAGGTCCTGTCACCAATAACTTATCGTCTCTGACTCCCCAAAATATGGAAAATTCACGACATCTTCCATGCTTCACTCCTCTCTTGGTATATAGAGACTGAGACATATGGTCAGAACTTCCCAACACCACCTAGTAGCAGGTGAGGAGGAATATGAAATAGAAAGAATATTGTGCCACCGCAGACGCCTGTCAGCGAGGTCTTCTCTTGTCCGATGGAAAGGATACCTTCCAGAAGAAGATTCATGGATTCCCGAGACAGATCTTAAAAAGGCACAGACCCTGCTGCAAGACTATAAAAAGCGAATGAACAGTAGAAGTTAGACCAGAGAACGCCCAGAAATCTACTCCCCATGCTGCCAACGCCTCTACCATTTCTATCTCGTCACCTTCCAGTCTCTTGCAGTTCTTGGCACCGTCCCTGGCATCCACCCATCCTCCAACCCCCATTGTCACTATCGAAGCCGTCAAAGCACTAGCATGGAAACTCTCAAATAACTCCCCATCCCCGTGTCCACGCCTACCCCCAGGAGTGTCTTGGAACTCTCATGCATGGCAATCACATCCCCCATCCCCTGTCTGCCACGACCCCATCATCCTCTCAGTATCTATCCCAATCGAAGCCACTCAATGTTGACCCCTCCTCAGTGGGGTAATCAAGTCTATTGCCTATGACCAAATTTTGGCTGATCCTCACTTCGCCCACGCTATTGACACTCACATAGAACCCAATTCTGCCCTACAAACATTATATCTTCTTTACCTCCAGTCCACGTCCATTGCCGCCATGGGGAATTGGTTATTACAAACTTGGCAAACTCAGACAGATGGACAGCAGCTCATGCAGATCCATGCATCGATGAAAGACCATCTGGTCACGGCTATGAATAAGTTGGGTTTTATAGACTTTTTTCTTGATATAGACCAGTAAAGCCAAGCCATTGCAGCAAAACCCTCCCTAGAAGCACGACTATCTGACACCCCGTCGACACCTTCAGCCTCATCACGGGCACTAGAAACGGATGAGGAATGATATGCGCAAAGAGTAGATGCATGGTGGACTGGCAACAACGGAGAAAACCCACTTCCTGGAAATTATCTGCATTATAACCAGGCGTATTATTCCTGCCACCGACTGAATCATGTCCAGGTCAATTGCTGCACCTACCAATGCCCTACGTATCTGTTATGGGCCCCCGGTCATTGCGCCAACCACTGCCCACTTCATCGTATAACCCCGCAACCATCACTGTCATCCTTGTCCTCTTCTGCCTCCAACTTACCCTTTTGGCACCCTTCCCCTCAGACCACCGTTGTCTATGGATTGCCTGTCCCATCCGCTTGGATTCGTACTGCTGTTTCGAGGGGATCCATACGTTCACACCCCTACTCTGTTGCATGCCCTCGACGTCTTACTTCTCCAGTTCGACAACCAGCCCCACCTTCACCTGTCCCCTCTGATGACGGTCTCGACAACGTTGCATATGCAAACATCATGGGCTCTCCCTGTGGATCCATCTGAGAATATAGAATCCATCGCAGTGCTAGGACGGTAAACAAAGGGTAGTGTTATGACTTATTATGCTGCTATGGACTTATCTTTTTCTTTTGCAAATGCCCTTATACGGACTACTTCGGCATCGTGTCTGCCACTACAGATCTCCTCCATTCATCATCTCTTTTACTCATCGGCCTATGTATTATTCATATGATAGCCCGGTCACTGTTATGTTTTCCTTTTTCTCTCTTGGTCTATGCTCACAAAAGTACCTATATATATTATGCATGTAGCATGATGTACTTTAGTTTAGTTCTCCTTGGTTAATACCAAGTTCTCCTTTGCTCCTCGACGTGCTCTTCCGTTGAGTATTTGAGCCCAAAGTCTTCGTCCTACTTTTGAGTGGATGCTCCCTTTGTGCTATCTTTATGAGTCCCGTCCACAGGGGCTAATTATTGTCTACACTTGGACTTGGTTAATCTGAGGCTACACTTGCATCCTACCCGGAACAAGTGTAACAGGCAGTAGATGTCAGCAAAGCCAAGGAAAGAGCACACTTCCTTCAGCTTACTAGGAGTAGGCCAAGATCCAATCCCTTTGAGTTTGACAGGATTCATGGTAAGGGATCCTGGCTTAGTGATCATTCCGAGATACTCTACTTGATCCAAGTTAAAGAAACATTTCTGAAAAGAAAGGCAGAGATGAAGTTCTTTCATTCATTGAAGGACTCATCAAGTGGTTTTTTCATGAACTTCTTGATTTGGGGAGAAAATCAAGATATCATCCATATGAATAATAATACATCCTTCTACTATAAGGTCACAGAATTCTTTATTCATAAAATATTGAAAGGTGGCTAGTGCATTCTTTGGCCGAAAAGACATAATAACTGGTTCAAAAAGTCCTCTATGTGTGATAAAGGCCACTTTCCATTGATGACCTTCTTTGATGCAAATGTTGTTATAGCCCCATCAAACACCAAATTTGGTAAAGATTTTGGCATCTTTTAGTTTATCTAAGAGGTCAGAGATGAGAGGAAGTGGGTAGGCATCACAAATTATATGATCATTGAGGTATCAGTAGTCCTAGACAGGGTGGAGTTTACCATCCTTCTTTTTGACAAAGAAGAATGGTACTGCTTGTGGTGATATTGAGAGACAAATCTTCCCAGATTTAAGATTTTTTCAAGGAACTCATCTTGTGCTTTCCTCTCATTGGCAGTAAGGGGGTATAGTTTGCCAATCTTTGGTACAAACAATTCAGTGAGGTTGATCTCATGGTCACAGTCTCTAGATAGGGGAAGTGGGGTGTCTTCATCTGAAAAGATATCTGTAAAGTCTTTGTATTGTTCTGATAGAGAGATATCTTGTTTCTTGGCATGAATTGCCAGGTCTGATGATGTTGTAAAAGCTGCACAAGTGAGAGTGGGGTTGGGAATGAATCTCCCATTGGCTAGGACTGTTCTGGAGAGGGTACTGAGTGGTTTAAAATGGGCCATATCATGAGAAATTGCAATATTGGCATATATTACATTATTTTCAATTTTATCTAGGTATCCAAAGAGATGTTCATCAACAAGAGCATCCACATTGATGTGTTGTAGTAGTGGGGTGGAATAGTCAGGTATTTGTTTATTGTACAATTCTTTTCTCTGCTGTTTTTCTTGTTCATGTGCTACGATCAAGTTAGTAGACTGATCTGAGGATGCTGGAATTTCTGGGGTCTTTTTACTCCAATCAATGATGGGGTTGATGGCAATAAGCCAAGAGAATCTGAGAATAGTAATTTCCTTGCCACAGTTCATGAGATAAAATTCGACTCTTCAGACATATCCATTAATATTGATGTAAAGGGAGGTTTTGAACTTGATGAGTCCATTTTTGTTTGTGGAGGCATCTATGTTCCTGATAGTAACAGGTTGTGGAGGTTGAATTCAGAATAGTTGATGTTTTTGGATGAAGGCCCAATCTAGACAGTATATTTGCATCCCAGAATCAACAAGGGCTGAGGTTGTAATGGCTTTGATCATGTTGGTAGATACCAATAGCTGAATGGGGATGTGCATTGATTTCATAGCTAATGGTACAGAGTTACATGATAGATCAAAAGAAGGAGAAATGTGCATTTCAGGCATTCCTCTATTTAAAAATCCAGACAGATTCGTCCAACTATTTCATTATTCTGGAGTTCTTGGATAGAGATTACAGGTTCTTTTACCTTTTTGACATCTTTAGGCAGTACTTGCAGTGGATGATTGAACTTGAGGGGGCATTGGCATGCCATATGTCCTTTTCTTTGGCATGCTAAACAAAGTTCCTCTTGAATATGTTACGATTCTTTCTTAGTTTCTATTTCTTTTCCTTTATATGTCGATATACAGACTTATCTTTCTTCTCACTATAGTCACTTAAACTTTCTCGTGACTATTGTACCAGTACATGGTTTTTTCACAATTACTCATTCTCTATGACACATCATTCCTCACTGACTGATATATCAGTCAGCACTTACTTATATACTCTTACCCTTTGCTTCTTCTTTTGTACTATATAAGCCTGCCCTTGAGTTCTCTCTTATGTATATAAACCCTTCAACAGGTTCCCTGTACTTCAGCTTAGTTCTCCCTTGTATTTTCCAGAATACATCTCTTCCTTTGTACTAGCTCCCAAGTGCTCTCTTTTGCTTGGTCTCCTAGTCAACCAGACCTCATTCTACTGTTGAGTGGACACTATCTCGTATCACCTCGAACCCTTGACCCTAGGGTATCTCATTACTTGGTTCTTGCCTCACAAGAGCTATGCTCCTACCTACTTGGTCGAAGCATAACAGAATGCACCATTCTCACTCCTCTGGGATGAGTTTTTTAATATGGATAATATCTATATTCATCGCATTTGGGTTGTGGGTTGGTTGTCATCAAGAAGTGAAGGAAGATGAGTATGTGGTGTTGCCCCATTTATGGTGAGCAGTGATCTCGATGGCCTATTCTTCAACACTTGCAAAATGAGCAGCTTTAGAATACCATTCAGCGATTTTGTTGGCTAATTTCTCCATGGTGAATCCTAGTGATGGGTACTTTGTTCTAGAAGGTGGCAATATACTTTTGAAGGGCAGAATTATATCCACCCAAGTGATTTTTGTAGATTCATTCTTTGGCAAGCCAAGCTAAAGACTTGCCTTTGATGTTGGCATTTTCAAACACCATCTTGAATTTCTTTTCAAAGTCTGCCCAAGTTCCGAGAGTGAATGTCCTGCTAGTTAGTTTTGCTTCACAGAACATATCTACCCAAGTGAGGGCAGTACCCTTCTTCATGAAGGACAGGGCATATGTGATCTGTTTATTTGATGTATTATAGAGTTTGTTGTTAACTGCCAGGTACAATTGGATAAAACAGAGCCATGGGAGGGCTCTGGAGTAAGAGCTGTCAAAGTTGTCAGGGATTCTGAGGCAAAGTTCTGTGGGTTTAATCATGATTGTGATGTTTGACATGGTAGGTGCTAGTGGTACTAGTGGGAAAAAGAAGATACTTCCAGTCTGGGGTTGCAAGGCTGGGCTAGGAGGAGTAGGAACCTGAGAGATTACCAAGGATTGTTCAAGTTGGGCTGTGAGTTCTTGGGTGTCTGCTGAAGTATCAGTTCAAATGAATGTTGGGCAACCTAGATCAATGCTAGTCACAATAAATTGAGCTTAGTTCTTTTGTTATGCTTCGACAGGGTAGATAGAAGTATAGCCTTTGTGGAACAAGAACCAAGTACTGGATAACCCTAGGATCAAGAGTTCAAGGTTGTTCTGGATAGTGTCCACTCAACAGTAGAACAAAGTCTGGTTACTAGAAAGCTTGGTGAAAGAGAGCATCAAGGAGCTAGTGGAATAAGAGATTGTATTTGAGGAAATACAAGGAAGAACTAAGCTAGAGTACAGGAAGCCCACTGAAGGGTTTATATATGAAAAGAAGAACTTGAAGGCAGGCTCATATAGTACAAAAGAAGAAATGAAAGTAAGCATTTATGAGTAAGTGCTGACTAATGTATCATTCTGCAGAAATGGGATGAGTCATGAGAGATGAGTAAATATGAAGAAACCAGTATACCAGTATAATAGTCAAAAGAAAATTGAAATGACTATTGTAAGAAAAAATATAAGTCCCAATATAGACATATCAAAGAAAAGAGATAGAGACTAAAGAGGAATCATAACAGCAAGAACCAAGTGACAAGATACTCTTGGACTAAGGGTTTGAGGTAGTTCTGGGTAGTGTTCACTCAACAGTAGGACAAAGTCTGGATGATTAGAAGACCAAGCAAAAGAGAGCACTTAGGAGCTAGCACAAAGAATAAGATGTATTCAAAAGAATACAAGGAAGAACTAAGCTAAAGTACAGGCAACCCATTGAGGGGTTTATATACATAAAGGACAACTTGGGGGCTGGTTCATATAGTACAAAAGGGCAAGTAAAAGTAAAGATATATAATTATAGTATACCAATACAATAGTTGCAAGAGCATCGAGGTAACTATTGTGAAAAGAAATATAAGTCCAAATATAGACATATCAGAGGGAAAAAAAATAGAAACTAAAGAGGAATTGTAATATATGGGATCTAAGATATACTATATACTAATTAAATAAAAGTCCATTATCATCCAATAAAAATAC
>JBBPKM010000139.1:0-20481 GCA_038089255.1 Austroboletus rostrupii
TTATATTTTTGCATATATTTCTCATATATACAAACAATAAATTTGGAACAAACCCAAAATCTGTCCAAAATCTGTCTATCTTACATAGTCCAGGAAAGTCACTATGACATACATATTATATATTTAAGATATGTCAAAAAATATGTATTAGAAGTTTATTAGTCATCCAACTCAGTATATGTTATATGAACATACTCACCTCCTGCTTAGCAGCCCACTCATTGGGCCATTGAGTGGGGTGCTCTTACTTGCAAACTGAGCTGTTACTTGTAGTGCTCCTGAAATCAATCAGTCTATGATAGGGATAATACTGTTACACTTGTTCCAGGTAGGACACAAGTGTAGCCTTGGATGAACCAAGTCCTGACTTTGTGAACATAAATGACCCCTATGGAAGGAAGTCCGATAAGTAGCATAAGGGAGTGTCCACTCAGGAGTAGGACGAAGACTCGATGCTTGAAGACTCAATGGAAGAGAACGCTGAGGAGCAAAGGAAACACTTGGTATTAACCAAGGAGAACTAAACTGCAGTACAAAGTACTATGCGTGTAAGTGATATATAGGTGTCGATGCGAGCACAAACCAAGAGAGAAAAAGGAAAACATAACGACTACCGGGCTATTGTATAAGTAACAAGGTGCTCAATGAGTCAAAGAGATGACAAGAGGAAGGAAATCTGCAGTGGCAGATACAATACCGAAGTGGTCCATATAAGGGTATTGTGAAGGAAATATGATAAGTCTGTATAAAGAAAAGAAATCGTAACACTACCCCCCGGTTAATGTCCTAGCACTGCGACGGACTCAATCTAACCCTCTATTGGATCTGCAAGGGGACCCGGTGATGTTTGCGTACGCCATATTGTCGAGCCCATTGTCGGAGAGGGCCGGTGACGGTGGAGTTGGTCGTTGTACAGAAGGACAAGGATGTCCGCGATGCGAAACAGTATAGGGGCGTGTACAACTAGATCTCCATGCACTCAGAGTGGTGGTACGTATCCGAGCGGGTGGGAGTGGTAATCCATAGATGACTGTGGTCCTGGAGGTAGTGGGCCGAAAGGAATGCTGAGAGGTGGAGGATGATGACAACAATGATGGCGACAGTTGCGGGGTAATATGGCGGAGAGGGCACCGATTTGCATGATGGCCAGGTGCCCACAACAGGTAGGTAGGACATTGGTAGCTATTACAATCTACCTGCATGTGGTTCAGTCGATGACATGAGTAACATGCCTGGTTATATTGAGGATGGTTGCTGGGGAGGGGATTTTCACCATTATTACCAGTCCACCACGTGTCCACTTGTTGGGCGTATCATTCTTCGTTGGTTTCCAATGCCCACAAGGAGGCTGAGGGCATAGACAGGGTATCTGATAGGCGTGCTTCAAGTGAAGGTTTGGTGGCGATAGCTTAACTGTATCGGTCGATATCCAAGAAGAAATCCATGAACCCTAGCTCATTCATGGCCGTTACTGAATGGTCCTTCATAGCTCTGTGGATCTGCATTAGCTGTTGGCCGTCAGTCTGGATCTGCCAAGTTTGTAGTAGTCTGTTGCCCATGGCTGCGATAGAGGTCGTCTGGAGATATACAAGATACAGTGCCTGTAGGGCCGAGTTAGGCTCGATGTGCGCATCGATTGCTCTCACAAAGTGAGGATCTGCCAGGATCTGATCATAGGCGATAGATCTAATAATGCTGCTTAGAGGGGGTCGTTGTTGGGTTGCTTCAACAGAGATATTGACAGAGGGGATTATGGGCTCATTTCTAATTGGGGAGGGGGATTGTGAGACCCATGCATGAGGTTCCTATGCCACTCCTAGTGGCAAGCAGGGTCGCAGCACAGGGGAACTGTTGGAGAGCTCTCATGCAAGGGTTTCGATGGCTTCTGGGGTAACGATAGGGGTCGGAGGACAGGTACTGGACAGGGACAGGGTGGAGGATTGGGAGAGGCTAGAGGGCAATGAGATGGAGACAGTGGATGCAGTGGCGGTCATGGTGGTTTGTGGTTTCTTGCATAGGTTTCCGAATTACTTTCGGACAGTCAATCAATTCTTATAGTCCTGGAGGAGGGTCTGTGCATTCCCTAGCTCTTTCTCTGTAACCCACGAGTCTTCTTCCAGTAAGTAGCCCTTCCAACGGACAAGATAAAACCATGCTGTCGGCCTCCCATGATGGTGCAGTATCTTTTTGATTTCATATTCTTCTTCGCCAGCGATAAGGTCAGGAGGTGGTGTTGGGAAATTCCTTCCATATGTCTCGGTCTCTGTATACTGGGATAGGAGGGTGGCATGAAAAATGTTATGGATTTTCCATACTTTAGGAAGTCGCAAGTGATAAGTTATTGGCGATAGTACTTGTATAATTTCAAAGGGGCCTTTTCATTTTGCAGCAAACTTGGGATCTACAATATTTCGCCGAAGGTTTCATGCTTCCAACCAAACCCTGTCTCCAACTTTGAATGGAGTGAACTTCTGGCATGTACATTTTATCATTATCTGATGCACGAGGTCATGTGCTGCGATTGCCTTGTTCCTATCACTCATTAGCTTTTCTAGGCATAGCTGTACTGCTGGGAGATCCGTTGGCGATATGACCGATGAAAGTGCCATCAGTTCGTATCCCATACACAAATAGAACGGGGTCTTTCCTGTTGTAGAGTGCGGGCGATGGTTATGGACGAATTCCGCTGTGATGAGGTGTTCCGACCATTCCGTCAGGTGATTGCCGCAAACTATTTGCAGGTATGTTTCGATTTCCTGGTTGACTCGTTCTGTTTCTCCATCTGTTTGTGGGTGGTACGTGGTGGATAATGCCAGACAGTAATTAAGGAGTCGTCCTAGCTCTTTCGCAAATGCAGATGCGAACTGTGGTCCTCTATCCGAGATGATTTTATTGTACAGGCCAAATCGTCTGTAGACTGAATGGAAGAAGAGTTGCGCGATGCCTTCTGCTGTGACTGTTTTTGTGGTGGGGCATAGAATTACCCCCTTCGTAAGCCCATGGTCGACCATGACCAACAAAGCATCAAAACCTCATGAGAGAGGTAGACCCGTGATGAGATCGCACAAGATCTGTTGGAAAGGGCGCGTGCACATAGACGAGATAGGGGTGAGAGGTGGCACAGTGGGATGTGTATTGACTTTGTTCTATTGGCAAGAGCTACAACTGGCGACATATGAGCAGACAAAGGAGGCTAACCCTGGCCATCAAAACTCGGCAGAGACGAGTTGGCAGGTTTTAAGAAAGCCAGGATGGCCAGCGGTGGGGTGGTTGTGATATTGAGCAACAATGGACCGGCGAAGGGCTGGTGCCGGTGGGACATAGATGCAGTTTCGGTAGAGGAGGATGCCATCACGGTGCTGCCAATCGGTGAGGCGAGAGCAGAATGCCAAGGGGAGATCAGTTTGAATGGATTGGAGAGTGGATAGAACAAGGGGGTCGGCGGTGGATGATTGGGAGATACAGTTGTGGAGTGCAAGATCAATAAGATTGACAAAAAGAGATGGAGGCAATAGTGTGACTGCAGATTTGTCCATGGAATCGTCGGGGCACCAGTCAGGGCATTGCGACAGAGCGTCTGGACCAGCAAGATGGGAGCCTGGGACATGTTCAATCAGTAAGTTGTAATCGGCGATATCCAAAAGCCACCGTGCTTGTCAGCAGTTGAGCTTCTGGGGTTGCTTGAAGTAGGTAAGGTTTTTATGATCGGTGAATACCTTTACCAGTGCGACTGCACCCAGAAGGTAATGTCACCAGGCTAAAAGTGCGTGAATAACTGCCAGGAGTTCCCAGTTGTAGATGTCATAATTACGTTCTGTTGCGGAAAATGTTTGGGATAAATAGGAGCATGGTTGCCACTTGGCGTTTTCATTCTGCTGTAAAAGGATTCCTCCTGTCATATATTTAGAGGCATCAGTCACAATAGCAAAAGGCTTGGTGGTATCCGGCATATGGAGTATGGGCTGGGAGGTGAAGATTGATTTCATCTGCATGAAAGCATCATTACATGCTGGGGTCCAGTTCCAGGGGTGATTCTTCTTTGTCAGGTCTAGGAGGGGTCGTGCAATAGTAGAGTATCCGGGGACAAATCGTCGATAGAAGTTAGCAAACCCTAGGAATGAGCGGACTTCTTTTGCTTTTGTCAGGGTAGGCCAGGATGCGATGCCTTCAAGTTTGACAGGGTCCATTGCTAATGACCCTGGTTTGGCGATCATGCCGAGATATTCGATGGTCTCAGAATTGAAAAGACACTTTGGTAGTCGAAGGCAAAGATGTAGTTCTCGCATGCATTGAAGGACTCGGCACGTGGTATCATCATGTGTAGTTTGATCTGGGGAGAAAATAAGGATATCGTCCATGTAGATCACTATTCATCCTTCCATAATGAGGTCGCGAAACTCCTTATTTATAAAACGTTGGAAGGTTGCTGGTGCATTCTTTGGTCCAAAGGGCATGACGACTGGCTCAAACAACCCTCGATGCATGATAAAGGCAGCCTTCCATTGGTTGCCCTCTTTAATCCAGATATTGTTATACCCCCATCGCACATCGAACTTTGTGAAGATTTTAGCTCCTCGAAGTTTGTCAAGTAGATCCGAAATGAGGGGAAGTGGATAGGCGTCTCAGATAGCATGATCATTGAGGTACCGATAATCTTGTACTGGTCATAGTTTTCTGTCCTTCTTTTTAACAAAGAAGAAGGGAGCGGCTTGGGGAGAAGTTGACAGGCGGATTTTTCCCGATGCTAATTTTTCATCAAGGAATGTATCTTGTGCAGCTCTTTCTTCTGCAGTGAGTGGGTACAACTTGCCGATCTTTGGTTTAAAGGTGTCAGCTAAGTTAATTTCATGGTCGCAGTCACAGGACGGGGGTACCGGGGTATCTTCGTCTGAGAAGATATCTGCATACGTGGCGTATTGGAATGGTAGCGTTACTTCCTTTTTCTTTGCATTGATGGCAAGGTCTGTAGACGTAGTTAGAGCTGCACACGTAAGTGCCGGGTTCGGGATGAACCTGCCATTTGTCAATACCGTCCTTGAGAGTGTTCGGAGCGGTTTAAGATGCATCATATCTCTGGCAATGCAAATGGTGCTGCATAAGACATCGTCTTCTGTTTGGTCCAGGTATCCGAATAGGTGTTCGTCAATGAGGGCATCGACTTCTACATATTGAGAGAGAGCTGTGCGGTTAGGTCATCGAAGATCATATAGTTCTAGTTTTTGCTGCTTTTCTTGTTTGTGCGCAGCTATGAGGTCCGCCGATTGGTCCGATTCCTTCGGAACTCGTAGGGTCTTCTTCTTCCAATCTATCTCCGGGTTGGTGGCCATTAGCCACAGGAAGCCTAGGATCATCGTTTCTCTCCCGCAGTTCATAAGGTAGAAATCCATGGATCATACATAACCGTTTATGTTGACAAACAATGTTGTCTTAAACTTGATTGTCCCATTACTATTGGTTGAAGCATCAACGTTTCGAATTGTGACGGGTGTTGCAAGGCGAGTGCGGGGGAGTCTTCATGATCGGGCAAATTCCCAATCGATACAAGATACTTGAGCTCCAGAGTCTACAAGAGCGGTGGTGGCGACGGTTTTGATGTTCATGTCGATAGGCATCATAATTTGAACGGGGATTTGCATTGCCTTCATCGATACTGGTACAGAGTTACATGAAACATCTAAGTGGGGGGATACGTGTGTTGTGGTTGTTCCCCCTTTCAAAAACCCAGGTTGATCTGGCCTATGGTTTCTTCATCTTGCATCTCGGAGATGCTTGCTTTCGGTTCTTCCTCGATCTTTCGTATAGTTTGAGGGGATGATGCGGGGTGTGGTTGCATATTGTTGGGACAAGTGTGTACTGAGTGTCACTTTTTTTGGCAAAGGAAGCACAATCCTTCTTTGCAGCATCTCTTCCTTTCTTCGGGCGTAAGCTTTCTGACATTGATGGCATCTACATCCATCGCATTAGGGTCGCAAGCCAGGGTTGAACGCGTTTGGAATGAGGGTGTGAATGCGGTGTGTCGTCGGTTTCATTCATGGGTGATTTCCAAAGCTCGTTCTTCTATGCCTGCAAAGTGAACAGCTTTTGCGTACCATTCCGTAATTTTATCCAGGACTTTCTCCATAGAGTGGATTCGATGCATCAAAGATTCCGGGATGCCACTTGCGAAGTAGTTGATCAATACTTGATCATCCGTAATGCCCGTAAGGGCCACTTTACTTTGAAACATTGCAATATATTTCTATAATGTGGGGTTGTATCCCCCTCGTCAATTTTCAGATAATTGTTCCTGAGCTATCTAGGTGAGAGAGTCTCCTTTTATATCTGCATTTTTGAAAGCGGTGTGAAATTCTTTTTCAAAATCAGCCCAGGTCCCTAGTGCGAAGGTTCCGGCTGTTAGTTTTGCCTCTCTAAATGTGTCTGCCCAGGTGGTGGCAGTCCCTTTCTTCATAAAAGACAGGGTGTAGGCTATTTGCTTATTTGGCGTCTCGTATAGCTTATCATTGACAGCCAAATACATTTGAACTAATCGTAGCCATGGCAAGGTGCACACGTATGATTCATCGAAATCCTCAGGGGTACCGAGGTGTAGTTCTGTGGGTTTCATGGCAGTGGTAGCAGTTGGGTTAGACATAGGGTTTTGCGGATGCAGGTTGGCAGGCGCAACATTTTTGGGCGGGAAAGAAAAGATCCTTCCAGCTTGTGGCTGGGGCATAGGACTTGGTGGAGTTCCTACGTGTGGTATAACAAGGGAGTGGCTGAGTTGCTGCTCGAGCTGCCAAAGTTCAGGGGCTTTGGTGTCAATGGGTTCGTCAGGATCTGTGGATATTTCTCCCGAAGACTCAGATGCAGTAGAGGGCACAGGGGAGTCCTGCTGATTTCGCCACGAAAAACGATTGGTCGATATGATGGGCGAGCTAGACGATGCTAGTCATGACGAAGGAGTTTAGTTCTTTTGTTACACTTGTTCCAGGTAGGATGCAAGTGTAGCCTCGGATGAACCAAGTCCTGACTTTGTGAACCTAAATAACCCCTGTGGAAGGAAGTCTGATAAGTAGCATGAGGGAGCATCCACTCAGGAGTAGAACGAAGACTCGATGCTCAAAGACTCAATGGAAGAGAATGCTAAGAAGCAAAGGAAACACTTGGTATTAACCAAGGAGAACTAAACTGCAGTACAAAGTGCTATGCATGTAAGTGATATATAGGTGTCAATACAAGCATAGACCAAGAGAGAAAAAGGAAAACATAATGACTACCAGGCTATTGTATGAGTAACAAGGTGCTCGATGAGTCAAAGAGATGACAAGAGGAAGGAAATCTGCGGCAGCAGATACAATACTGAAGTGGTCCATATAAGGGTATTGCGAAGGAAATATGATAAGTCTGTATAAAGAAAAGAAATTGTAACAAATACCATTCATAAGGCAAGGCTCACCAATTGAGGAAATTTGATCTCTTTGTGTGTGCCCAGCATTGCACGCACCCCAGAGCTTAAGCTCCTGAACCATGTTTCATCGTACCAGTTTTGAGGCAGGCCAGGAATTGCCTGAGACTTCACATTTTTCATGTGAGCCTTATAATGCTAAAGGAAAAAAGTATTTCTGGTGCATAAGGACAAGTTGGCATCTCAAAGAGCAGGCTCATAGGATTCAACTACATTGAACAACTCTGAGATACTGGTGCTAATCCACAGGATGGCTACATGTCTCATGGCCTTCAGGTATGTGCCAGGGGGGGGGTGTCAGCTTTGTCACCACTCATACCCTCAATACCAAGTATGTTGATGATATTGCTAATCTTGTCCCAAGTGTTCTTATCACAGTATTGATTTTCTTTGATAATTCTTTGTCTTCTAGACATTATCTTCAAGTGCCATAAGCATAAGTAAGGCTAAGAAAAGCTAACATACCCCATGCTTATGGCTGGTCATTCTATCAGTTTTGAAATGCCTTTCTTGCACTAAAGCAAGTCACTCAGCCCCATTCACACCCACCCTCCTCACCATGAAGGATCACCAGCTAATTATGATATGCTTCGCATGTCTGCACAAGCTTTTGCTTGCAAATCTGCTTGAGGGCTTGAGTTGTTCCTGAAAGTCAATGGTTAGCAGATGAATAGCTTCCTTGTTCCAAGCTAATGCCATTAGAGGGGCAGTCCAATCCAAACAAATATTGGCAATGACTAAAGGGGACATTCCACAGTCATTGAATTCTTTGACTTGGTTGGCTGGGGCTGATTCGGGGAGAGTGGACAGTGATAGGTGCTTTAGCTTGAAGGACCGAATGATGACATTTTTGGTTTCCAAGTACTTTTGGAAGGCATTCTGGGAAAGATAATCAGAAATACAACCATTGATGAATGAAAAACATACATATAAGTAATTTTTGTGACCACATGGCCTGGTCTTTCATCTTTGTGCATGGAGCTTTGCTGAAGCCTCATCTTTGTCACCATCAAATTCTTCAGCAAGTGCAAGACCGCTGTGTTGCCCACTGTGACCCTTTTTGCCTGGGTGGGACTGTTGAGACAGAAATGATGTGATGTGGGAGTCAATTAGTTCTGCTAGATGGGGAATATAGGCATCTAGTGCGCCTTGAACTGTGGGTTGAAGGATTTCCAGACCAAGTTGCTGCAAGATAATTCAATTGATCACACTCTCTAGTACAGAAGGCAGAATAGGCTTTGTAAAGGGCAAAGTTGTGAGGTTATGTTGGGTGGTCCTTGTTACGCTTCGACCGGGTAGGTAGGAGCGTAGCCCTTGTGAGGCAAGAACCAAGTACAGGATAACCCTAGGGTTGAGGGTTCGAGATAGTTCAGGATAGCGTCCACTCAATAGTAGGATGAGGACTAGTTGACTAGGAGACCAGACGAAAGAGAGTGCCTGGGAGCTAGCACAAAGAGGAGATGTATTCGGGAGAATACAAGGGAGAACTAAGCTAAAGTATGGAGAACCTGTTGAGGGGTTGATATACATACAGGAGAGACTGAGGGCAGGCTCATATAGTACAAAAGAGGAAAGGAAGCGTAAGCGTTTATGAGTAAAGGCTGACTGATGTATCAGTCAGCGAAGAGCGATGAGTAAAGCGAGATGAGTAACTATGGAGGGACTGGAGTACCGGTACAATAGTCGTGAGAGTATACAAATGACTATTATGAAAGAAAGATAAGTCCAGATAAAGGCATATCAGAAGAAAGAAAAGAGAACTAGGGATAAATCGTAACATTACCCCCTTATTACATTCGAAGCCATTGCGAAGAACTTAAATATCCAGGTAGCCTCCACAAGGGGAGCCAGTAATGTTGGCGTATGCCACATCATCTAATCCATCGTCGGAAGGTTCTGGAGAAGGAACTTGGGGAGGAGGAGGACGCCGGAGATGACTTGTGGGGTAGGGGTATGCACGAGAAGCGCCCCGTGTACTGGTACGAAATCCAGCGGGAGAGATGGAAAGACCAAAAGTGACAGTGGCACGATGAGAGGAGGATGAGACCGAGGAGTGGTGTGACGAAGACGAAGAAGATGGTGGGGATGGCTTCAGAGTAGGACGTCGGAGTGGGCAGCGATTGGCATGATGGCCTGGAGCCCAATGAAGGCAATGAGTACACTGGAAGTATTGGCAGTCAACCTGTTTATGGTTGAGTCGGTGGCACTGGAAACAAGTGGTATAATAGCGAGGATGGTTGGCAGGGAGTGGATCAAAGCCATCATTCCCTGTCCACCAAGCATCAGTGCGTTGAAGTAACCACTCTTCCATGGAATTCAATGCTGAAGATGAGGGTGATGGGGTTGAGGGAGGTGGAGTGGTCAACCGTTTGGCTAAGGGCTCCTTCATTGCTAACTCTTTACAGTAGCGGTCGACGTCTAGAAGGAATTCGGTCACATCCAGTTCGTGCATAGCAGTAATGAGGTCTCTCTATAAGTTTTCTCAGATATGGATTAGTTGTTGCCCATAAAGTGCAGTCCTCCGATCAAAGCAATATGATAACACATCTGGCCTGGATAACTGGGAGGCAGGTACATGAGTGATTCGAAGGTTATAATCCGTGATGTCTAGAAGCCAGTGAGCCTGGCGATGATTAAGTTTTTGTGGTTGTTTAAAATACGTCAGATTTTTGTGGTCCATGAAGACCTGCACTGAGTGGGGGGAGCCAAGAAGGTAATATCGCCAGGCTTGTAAGGCTCAAATGATGGCCAGTAATTTGCGATCATAGATGTCGTAATTTTGTTCAGTGGTGAAGAATGTTTGGAAGAGGTATGAGCAGGGGTGCCATTCCCCATTTTCATTGGTCTGTAAAAGGATACCTCCAGTGGCAAATTTCGATGCATCCATCATGATAGTGAATGGTTGTGAGGTGTCAGGCATCCATAGGACTGGCTGGGATGTGAACGTATCCTTAAGTTTTTTAAATGCCATGTCGCATGCAATGGTCCATGATCATGGGTGGTCCTTTTTTGTGAGGTCAAGCAGCAGGCATGCAATGTTGGAATAGTTCAGGACAAAGTGACGGTAGAAATTTTCAAAGCCAAGGAAGGACCATACGTCCTTCGGTTTACCAGGTGTTGGAGTATCTTCATCAGAGAAGATGTCATTAAATTCAGCGTATTGTGATGGAAGGGTAACATCGTCCTTCTTGGCATGGATCGCTAGTTCCGTAGACATAGTGAGGGCTGTACATGTGAGAGCCGGATTGGGAATAAATCATCCATTGGCCAGCACTGTGTGTGAGAATGTTCGGAGGGGCCATATATGGGCCATGTCCCTGGCTAGACAAATATTGCTGCATAGGACATCATCCTCAATCCGGTCAAGATATCCAAATAAATGTTCATCCACCAGAGCATTAATATTTACATGTTGTGGTGGAGGGGTGGCATAGTCGGGTCATCGTAGGTTGTATAAACATCCTTTCCTCTGTTTTTCTTATTTATGAGCGGCAACCAGGTCTGCTGTTTGATCTGATTCTTTGGGTATTTCTAATGTTTTCTTCTGCCAGTCAATCCTAGGGCTGACATCAGTAAGCCAGGGGAAGCCGAGTATCATAGTTTCTTTTCCACAGTTCATAAAATAGAACTCAGTGAATCAGATATATCCATTGACATTAATAAATAGGGTAGTTTTAAATTTGATGGTTCCTCCTTTGTTGGTGGATGAGTCTACGTTTTGTATAGTGACTGGGGTAGAGAGTCAGGTATGTGGGAGTCTTCTTGACTAGGAAAACTCCCAGTCAATGCAGGAAATTTGTGCTCTAGAGTCAATTAGGGCAGTGACAGCGACAGCATTGATGTCCACATCTCTTGGCATCATTATTTGTATGGGGATGCGCAAGGCTTTCATTGAAAGTGGGATACTGTTACATGATACATCAGTTGAAAGAGAAACATGTGCTGCAGGTATTTCTCCATTTAAAAACCCAAGTGGATTTTTCCAATGGTTTCATCGTCCATGACTTTGGTGATGGTTGCTTTCGGTTCCTCTTTCACCTTTCTGATGGTCCTGATGTTGGATGGCAGAGGTCAGGTGTTGTTTGGACAATCTCGGAATGAGTGTCCTTTCTTTTGGAAATGGAAGCAGAGCCCTTCTTTGTGGCATCTTTCTCTATCCTCCGGGATGAGTTTCTGGATGTTTATTGCATCTACATCCATAGCGTTTGGATCACAAGTAGTTATGTTTCATGGTATGGTGGGTGTGAAGGGGGTGTTTCCTCAACGATATCGGGTGGCGATCTCCAGGGCTCATTCTTTTACAGTGGCAAAATGAGCTGCTTTGGTATATGTTACATTTTACCTTTTCTGTTACTTCTTTTCTTTTGCTAAGCTTCCAATTCGGACTTATACTTTCTTTCACAATAGTCACTTGCAGATTCTCGTGACTATTGTACCAGCATTCCGGTTCCTTCATGATTACTCATTTCTCTTGACTCCTTACTCCGTGCTGACTGATACATCAGTCAGCCTTTACTCATATATGCTTATTTCTCATCTCCTCTTTTGTACTCTATGAGCCTGCCCTCGTCTCCTTTTCATGTATATAAACCCCTCAACAGGTTCCATGTACTTTAGCTTAGTTCTCCCTTGTATTCTCCTGAATACATCCTCTTCTCGTGCTAGCTCCCAGGCGCTCTCTTTCGTCTGGTCTCCTAGACAACTAGTTCCTGTCCTACTATTGAGTGGATGCTACCTTGAACTATCTCAAACCCTAGACCCTAGGATTATCCAGTACTTGGTTCTTGCCTCACAAGGGCTATGCTCCTACCTACCCGGTCAAAGCGTAACAAAAGAACTAAGCTCTATCCGATGCGACTAGCATTGTTCTAGGTTGCCCAACATTTATCCAAACCAATACTCCGGCTGGCAATATCGCCAAGACTTCCCAGTACCATCAACTGCTTCCAACTCTTCGAAAGAAGTTCCCACAGATCTTGACAAGCCTCTCACCCAGGAAAACCAAGACACCCACGACTTAACTGCTCAACTTGAATGATCCCTGGTAATCCCTCGGGTCCCTACTTCTCCTAGTCCTACCCCACAACCCCAGACCAGACGAATCTTCTTTTCTCTGCCACCAGCACTACCCACATTGACCATGTCCAACACCACGGCACCAAAACCAACAGAACTTCGCCTCAGCACCCCCGACGACTTTAATGGCTCGTATTCCTGAGCTCTCCCTTGGCTCTGCTCTGTTCAACTCTACCTTGCGGTTAATGACAAACTCTATGACACCCCCAACAAGCAAATTGCATATGCCCTCTCATTCATAAAGAAGGGCACCACCCTTACCTGGGCAAACACTTTCCGTGAAGCAAAACTAACAAGCAGAACATTTACTCTCGGAGCTTGGGCAGACTTCAAAAAGGACTTTAAAACAGCGTTTGAAAACGCTGATATCAAAGGCAAGCCTCTAGCCTGGCTCATCAAAGAATGCATCTACGAGAATCGCTCCAGTGGATACAACCCCACCCTACAGAAATACATCGCCACCTTCTAAAACAAAGTGGCCATTACTGGGATTAGTGACGATCAAGTCCTGATCAACTACTTTACTTCAGGAATTCTGGTCTCCCTCATGTGTCACATCCACACCATGGAAAAAATCCCGGACAAAATCATTGAATGGTACACTAAAGCCACTCACTTCACCAGTATAGAAGAAAGAGCCATCGAAATCGCCACCCATCATAAATGAGGCAACACTACCTACTCCCCCACCTTTACTCCCTGATCCCAACCAACTTGTGACCCCAATGCCATGGACATAGACCTCATTCGCCTTAAGAAACTTACCCCGGAGGAAAGAGAACATTGTATCAGAGAAGGACTTTTTTTAGCCTGCCGAAGAAAAGGACATATGGCATGCCAATGCCCTAACAAATTCAACCGAACTCCAGCACCACCCAAGGACGTAAAAAGAATAGAAGAACCAACAACGTCTATCCAGGAACTCCCAGATGATGAAACAATTGGACAAATTCACTTGGATTTTTAAACGGAGAAACACCCACAACGCACATTTCTCCTTCTCCTGAATATTCATGTAACTCTGTACCAGTAGCTATGAAGTCAATGCGCATCCCAACTCAACTACTAGTACCAACTGACATGATCAAAGCCATTGCTACCTCAGCACTTGTCAACTCCGGAGCGCAAATATCATGTATAGACTGGGCCTTTGCCCAAAAACACAACCTTCTCCAAACTCAACTTCCCCAACCAGTAACTATCAGGAACATAGATGCCTCCATGAACAAAAACGGGCTTATCAAGTTCAAAACCACTCTCTTCGTCAATGTGAATGGATATGTATGAAGCGTCGAATTCTATCTGATGAACTGCAGCAAAGAAACAGCCATCCTCGGCTTCCCTTGGCTCATGGCTGTCAACCCTGTTATCGATTGGGGCAAGAAAACACTTGACATCCCAGCCACTTCGGACCAATCAGTGGAACTAGTCACTGCCCATGAACAAGAAAAACAACGGCGACAAAGACTTTACAACCTCCAACGCCCTGATTATACTACTCCCCCATCACACCACCTCCATGTTGACACCCTTGTCAATAAACATCTCTTCAGATACCTCAACAGGATAGAAGATGATGTACTGAGTGCCAACATCACTCTTGCCTGAGATATGGCACACCTTAAACTGCTTCGTACCCTCTCATAAACAATCCTAGCCAATGGATGATTTATTCCAAACCCAGCCTTAACCTGTGCTGCCCTAACCACCTCTACCAACTTGGCAATCCACGCCAAGAAACAAGAAATATCTTTACCAGACCAATATAAAGACTTCACTAATATCTTCTCGGACGAAGATACGCTGCTTCCCCCTTCTCGTGATTGTGATCATGAGATCAACCTTACTGAGTCCTTTGTACCCAAGATCGGGAAGCTTTATTCCCTCACAGCCAATGAATGGAAAGCACAAGATGACTTTCTTGACGAGAATCTTCAGTCTGGAAAGATTCGTCCATCTACTTTGCCCCAAGCTGCACCATTCTTCTTTGTCAAAAAGAAGGATGGGAAACTTCGGCCAGTACAAGACTCTAGATACCTTAATGAACATACCATCCGAGATGCTTACCCACTCCCCCTCATTTCCGACCTCTTGGACAAACTGAAAGATGCTAAAATCTTTACAAAATTCAACATTCGATGGGGCTATAATAATATTTGCATTAAGGAAGGACATCAATGGAAAGTGGCTTTTATCACATACCACGGCCTATTTGAACCAGTTGTTATGCCTTTTGATCCAAAAAATGCCCCGGCCACTTTCCAACGCTTCATGAACAAAGAATTCAGAGATCTTATCGCCAAAGGATGAATTGTCATCTATATGGATGACATCCTTATCTTTTCCCCTGATCAGGAGACCCATGACGCTACAATGCGATGAGTTCTTCAGCGCATGAGAGAACTCCACCTTCACCTACGACTTCAAAAGTGTTTGTTTAACTCGGAACAAATGGAATATCTAGGCATGATAGCCAAACCAGGGTCTTTGGCCATGAATCCAGTAAAACTCAATGGTATCGGATCTTGGCCAACACTGATGAAGCCAAAGGAAGTATGTTCTTTCCTAGGCTTTGCAAACTTCTATTGGTGCATTGTCAATGGATATTCCAATATCACACATCCCCTTCTTGATCTTACAAAAAAGGATCATCCCTGGTCATGGACAGCTGACTGTGATCAGGCCTTTCTTCATCTCAAAGAAATCTTCCTGTCCCAACCAGTCCTCCGCCTCCCCAACTCGTCCAAACCCTTTGCCATTGCCACTGATGCCTCCAAGTATGCCACAGGAGGTATCTTACTCCAGACTGATGACAATGGTGACTGGCATCCATGTTCCTATCTCTTCCAGATGTTCTCAACCATGGAACAAAATTATGACATTTATGATCAAGAACTCCTTGCAGTGATCTGCGCACTACAAGCCTGGTGACACTATCTCCTTGGATCGGTGTTCCCCATCCAAATCTTCACAGATCATAAAAACCTTACCTACTTCAAACAACCTCAGAAACTCAATCATCGGCAAGCACGCTGGCTTTTAGATATCGCAGACCATGACCTTAAAATGATCCACATATCTGGAGCACTCCTTGCCGGACCCAATGCTCTCTCTCAACAACTGGATCGCTGCTCCGACAATTCCTCCGATAACGATGCAGTTACTCTTCTTCCCCCTTCTCTTTTTGTCAACCTCATTGACCTCGCCTTACATGACAAAATCTCCACTGCATCTTCGTCCGACCCACTTGTCCTACAATCTCTCCAATCAATCCAAGTCAACGTTCCACACACCCTTCACTCTCACCTCTTGGATTGGAAATATCACAATGGCATCCTCCTTTATTGCGATTGCATTTATGTCCCAGCTGACCCTGCCCTCTGCTGCTCTATTGTTGCCCGTTGCCACAATCATGCTACCGCAGGACATCTGGGGTACCTTAAAACACATCAACTCGTTGCGGTGGAATTCTGGTGGCCTGGCTTAGCCTCCTTCGTCCAATCCTATGTCTCTGGTTGTGCTACATGTCAACAGAACAAAGCCAATACTCACTCCACTGTTCCCCCATTAACACCCATCACATTCTCTTGTACATGTCCCTTCCAACAACTCTCCTGTGACCTTATCACCGACCTGCCCCTCTCCTCGGGCTTTGATTTGCTCTTGGTCGTGGTCGACCATGGGCTTACTAAGGGGGTAATTCTTTGCCCAACAAAGAAAACAGTCACTGCGGAAGGGATCGCAACTCTGTTCTTCCACTCAGTCTACAAACACTTCGGCCTTTATGACAAAATAATCTCTGATTGAGGCCCACAGTTCACCTCCGCTTTTGCTAAAGAACTAGGAAGACTCTTGAACTACAGCCTAGCTCTATCATCTGCCTACCACCCCCAAACTGATGGCAAAACGGAGCATGTAAATCAGGAAATTGAAACCTATCTTCACATTGTCTGTGGAAACAACCCTGGAACTTGGGCTGATCATATCACAACAGCCAAGTTTGTTTACAACCATCACCCTTACTCCGTTACTGGCAAATCCCCCTTCTACCTTGCCATGGGCTATGAACTGATTGCCCTTCCTTCCATCATTCATCCTTCAGAACTTCCAGCTGCCGAAAACTGCCTAAAGACCCTTATTGTGGCCAGAGAAGAAGCCCTCGCAGCCCATGAATTAGCTCGGCAAACTATGGCCACTTGGACACAAAGAGGCTTTACGCCATTCGCCAAAGGAGATAAGGTTTGGCTAGATGCTAGAAACCTCAAGCAACTTATCGCCAACCCGAAATTCACGCCGAAACAAGAAGGACCCTTTACCATTGTTCAGGTCCTATTGCCTATCTCCTATCATCTTTGACTTCCTGCTGCATGGAAGATACATGATGTCTTTCATGCTTCCCTTTTTACGAAATACACCAAGAACACCATCTATAGAAAGAACTTCCTTGTGCCACCTTCCGATCTTATTGTAGGCAAAGAAGAATACAAAATTGAGAAGATCATATGGCATTGTGGAACTCCGCATACCCGCTCCTATCAGATCCGATGGAAAGGGTACTCGGCCAAAGAAGACTCATGGGTCCCAGAACGGAATCTTAAAAATGCAAAGTCCGCTCTCCAAGCATACAAAAGACTTCACCCCTCCGTCTTCTCATCAAAATGCACTTGAATCATCACTTGCACCATCCAGACAATGTCTTCGCCTGCTGCCAACACTGTCTCCATCTCCTCTGTCTCCTCTCTTCCGACTTCTACTGTGCCTTCTCCGGCACCTTTTCACCCTGTCACCCCCCTTGTTACCCTAGCTACCATCGAAGCCACTGCCAATGCCTTGAACCTTCCCACTCCTATCCTCACTGTTGACACCCCTCGTCTTGCCCATCGCCTCAAAGAACCGGTAGCTAACCCCATTTACTCGGTTGTGTACAAGCAAATTCTTGCAGATTCTTGCTTTGCTATCGCCATCGACACCCACCTAGATCCAAACTCGGCAGCCCATGCTCTTTATTGCTCATATCTCCAATGTGGTTTGCTCAAAACTATGGGGAACATTTTATTACAGGATGCTAAAATGGCCCTTTATGGACAACGACTCATTCATATTAGGGAAAATCTCCAATGGGACCTTATCACTGCAATGCATGAATTAGACATGTCCGACTTCTTCCTCAACATTGACCGTTATTGCAAGGACTTAGCAATGAAGACACCCTTAGCCGAACAGCTAACTACTCCCCCTCCTTCTACACCGTCGGCTTCATCATCTGCATTAAACTCTCTTGAAGAACAATTAATCCAGTACACGGAAGCTTGGTGGACAGGAAATGACGGGTTTGACCCACTCCCCACTGACCATCCCCACTATCATGCAACCTGTTTCCAATGCCATCGAATAAACCACAAACAGGTAGATTGTTGTTTCTTTCAATGCACTCAATGTCTTCGTTGGGCACCAGGTCATCATGCCAACCAATGCCCGCTCTGATGACCCACGCTGCAGCCGTCTCCTCCATCCTCCTCGTCCTCGTCTCATCATTCTTCAGTCTCATCTTCATCCCATCGCGCTACTGTCACCTTTGGTCTTCCCATTTCCCTTGCTGGATTTCGTACCAATTCATGGGGTGCTCCTCATGCACGTCCCTATCCCACAAGTCGTCCCAGGCGTCCTTCTCCTCCTCCCCAAGCTCCTTCCCCAGAACTCTCCGATGATGGATTAGATGATGTGGCTTACGCTAATATCACGGGATCTCCCTGTGGAGGATATTTAGACCTCTAGGTTCTTCGCTGTAGCTTCGAACATACTAAGGGGATAGTGTTACATTTTACCTTTTCTTTACTTCTTTTCTTTTGCTAAGCTCCCAATTCGAACTTATACTTTCTTTCACAATAGTCACTCACAGATTCTCGCAACTATTGTACTGGCATTCCAGTTCCTTCATGATTACTCATTTCTCTTGACTCCTTACTCCGTGCTGACTGATACATCAATCAGCCTTTACTCATATATGCTTATTTCTCATCTCCTCTTTTGTACTCTACGAGCCTGCCCTCATCTCCTTTTCATGTATATAAACCCCTCAACAGGTTCCATGTACTTTAGCTTAGTTCTCCCTTGTATTCTCCCGAATACATCCTCTTCTCGTGCTAGCTCCCAGGCACTCTCTTTCGTCTGGTCTCCTAGACAACTAGTTCCTGTCCTACTATTGAGTGGATGCTACCTTGAACTATCTCAAACCCTAGACCCTAGGATTATCCAGTACTTGGTTCTTGCCTCACAAGAGCTAAGCTCCTACCTATCCTGTCGAAGCATAACAGTATACCAGTCTTTTACTTTGTCTGGTACTTTCTTCATAGTTTGGATCTTTCACATAAGAGATACTGGGATTCCAAAGGCGAAGTAGTTGATCAACACTTGGTCATCAGTGATGCCGGTGAGGGCAACTTTGCTTTGGAAGAGCATGATGTATTTTTGGAGGGTAGGGTTGTAATCTCTGGACCTGTTTTCAAAAATTCATTCTCTGGCCAGCCATGCCAATGAGTCACCTTTGAGATCTGCATTTTCAAACGCGGCACGGAATTCTGTCTTGAAGTCAGCCTAGGTTCCCATAGTGAAACTTCTGGCTGTGAGTTTGGCGTCTCGGAACGTATTGGCCCATGAGAGGGCAGTTCTCTTTTTCATGAAGGAAAGAGCATAAGCTATTTGTTTATTGGCAATGTTGTAGAGCTTATCATTTATTGCCAAATATATTTGGACTGATCATAACCAGGGGATGGCCCTTGTGTACAATCCATTGAAATCATCCAGAGTTCCAAGGTGGAACTCGGTGGGTTTTACAGCGGGCGTATTGGACATTGGTATGTTGGTGGGGATTGGTAGTACTGTGGGTGGAAAGGCAAAACTCCTTCCAGTCTGTGGCTGTGGGGTTGGGCTTGGTAGGGTTATTGCTTGTGGGATGGTCAGGGAACTTTCAAGCCTTCTAGTCAAAATATGTGTTTCTGGGTTATCTGTATTAATTGGCTCATCTGAATTAGTTAGAATATCCTCGAACAAGTTGGTGTTGATGGAAGGTGCAGGGGAGGCCTGCTGATGTCACCAATCAGAGAATCTGTTTGGGTGAATGGTGGGCAATCTAGATGAGACTAGTCACTGTTAATAGTTTAGTTCTTTTGTTACGCTTCAACCAGATAGAGCAGAGTATAGCCTTGGTAGAATGGTGACCAAGTGTTATGAGGTTCAAGCAGATTGCTTGAGACTAGGAGTTATGATCAAGCGTCCACTCAATGGTAGGACAAAGTCCAGTGTGCTCGAGGTCAAATCAAAAGAGAATGATTTAGAGTAAGCAAACTTGGTATTATCCAAGGAGAACTAAACTAAAGTACATGGCTACAATGTGGAACTTGATATAGGTATTTATTGTAGCACGGACCATGAACACAAACAGGAAAACATAAGGGACACCAGGCAATCAGATGACTGACAACCAGCCAATGAGTAAACTAGATGACAAGATGGGGGAATCTGCAATGGCAGATATGATACTGATGTAGTCCGATAAAAGTATCATAGAAAGAAAAAAAATAAGTCCCTTAGATGAAAAAGAGAATCATAACAGATAGTTGTTCTTGATGCTTTTTGAAGAGATCAAGAGGTTCTGGTTAAATCCAGGATCAGAAGATGATTTGGAAGTTTTGGTAAAGTCAAGAAAAGTATGATCTCAATGAAGAGAATACATCAGGATATACCTGAGTGTTATGATATAAGAAAATGAGCCTTTATGGCTATATTTATATGTTAACACAAGAAGTGGCCTTGATGGCCTTATTTTTCATTTTTAGACTTGTCTTGCCCAGATGCAAGATCTTATCTTATCAAGGGCGCTTATGTCAGCGCTTATCTAATTTCTTATCTAAAGATCTTATCTTATCAGGGGATCTTATCAAAGAATCTTATCTTATCTCCCT
>JBBPKM010000140.1:0-10290 GCA_038089255.1 Austroboletus rostrupii
ATATAAACCCCCAGGGCGACAGGACTGGATCCCCAGTCTTGAAGTTCTGGATCTTCCCTCCAAAGCTTAGGGATTTCCATTTCCTCTAAAGAAGTCCTCTCAAGTCCTTGAGCTAGCCAGGTAGTTAACACTAGGTAGCAAGGCCAGGTGTTAAGACTCCACCTGCAAGTATCCATTAAAGATAAGCTCTTGGTGCTGAAGCCCAAGGCGACACTCTAAAGCCCTAGAAGACGTGTTTCAGCTCTGACGTTCAGGCCTTAGCACTTGGAGTGTTTCAGCAGGAGCATTCTTAGGACCAAAAGGTATAATGACAGGTTCAAACAACCCATGATGAGTGATAAAGGCTGCTTTCCATTGATGTTCTTCCTTTATGTGAATATTGTTATACCCCCATCATATGTTAAACTTCATAAATATCTTAGCATCTTTAAGTTTATCAAGTAGATCTGAGATGAGCAGAAGAGGGTAGGCATCACAGATGGTATGCTTATTTAGGTATTTGTAGTTTTGAACAGGCCATAGTTTGCCATCCTTCTTTTTAACAAAGAAAAAAGGAGCAGCTTATGGGGAGGTCGAGGGTCGAATTTTGCCTGTTTTGAGATTTTCATCTAAAAACTCATCCTGGGCTTTTTGTTCATCTACTGTAAGAGGATATAGTTTCCCAGTCTTTGATATGAAGGACTTGGTGAGGTTGATTTTGTGGTTGCAGCCCTGAGAGGGAGGAAGTGGTATATCTTTGTCCAAAAAGATGTTGGCAAAATCCTGATATTGGTTTGGCAAGGAAATTTCTTGTTTCTTGGCATGGATTGCCAAGTTGGTAGAGGTGGTCAGAGCTGCACAAGTGAGAGCTGAGTTAGGAATAAATCATCCATTGGCTAAGATCATTCTGAAGAGTGTACAAAGTGGTTTAAAGTTTGACATATCTTGGGTGAGGATGATATTAGCACAGAGCACATCATCTTTAACCCTGTCCAAGTATCTGAAGAGATGTTCATCAACTAGAGCATCGACATGAATGTATCATGGTGGAGGGGTTGAATAGTCTGGTCATCATAGGTTGTAGAGGCCCAGTCATCACTACTTTTTTTGTTCATGAGCTACAATTAGGTCTGCAGATTGATCAGAAGCTGCCAGAATATCTAGCATTTTCTTTCTCCAGTCGATGATGGGGTTTATGGCAGTAAGCCAAGAAAAGCTAAGGATGGCTGTTTTCTTGCCACAGTTCATAAGGTAAAACTCAACTTTCCACACATATCCATTGATGTTTACAAAAGAGTGGTTTTAAACTTAATAAGTCCATTCTTATTTGTAGAGGCATCCACATTTCTGATTGTTACAGGTTGTGGAAGTTGGGTTTGAGGGAGTTTATGTTTGTGGGCAAATACCCAGTCAAGACAGGATATTTGCACTCCAGAATCAACAAGTGCAGAGGTTGCAATGGCTTTAATCATGTTGGTTGGTACCAATAGCTGAACAGGGATGTGCATTGACTTCATAGCTAATGGTACAAAATTACATGAAAATTCAGGAGAAGGAGAAATGTGCATTGTGGGCATTTCTCCATCTAAAAATCCAGATGGATCCTTCTGACCATTTCATCATCCTGAAGTTTCCGGATAGAAGTTGTTGGTTCTTCCACCTTTCTTATGTCTTTGGATGGTACTTGGGAAGGATGATTGAACTTGTTAGGGCATTGTTATGCCATGTGTCCTTTTCTTTGGCATGCCAGGCATAACCCTTCTCTAATGCATCACTCTTGTTCCTCCGGAGTTAGTTTCTTAAGGCATATGATGTCTACATCCATGGTGTTTGAATCACAGGTTGGTTGGTTTTGGGGTATGAAAGAGGACAAGTAGGTGGTATTGCCATGTTTATGGTGAGTGGTGATCTCAATTGCCCTTTTTTCAATGCTGGCAAAATGAGCAGCATTGGCATACCACTCCATAATCTTATTGAGAACTTTCTCCATGGTGTGGATCTGGCACATAAGGGAGACAGGAATACTGGAAGCAAAGTAGTTGATCAAGACTTGATCATCGCTGATTCTAGTGATGGCCACTTTGTTTTGGAATATGGCAATGTACTTTTGGAGAGCTGGATTGTATCTGCATGATCGATTTTTGTACAGGCTAGAGACTTGCCTTTGATGTCAGCATTTTCAAACACCATTCTGAACTCCTTCTCAAAGTCTGCCCAAGCTCTGAGAGTAAATGTTCTGCTGGTTAGTTTGGCTTCATGGAAGGTATCTGCCCAGGTGAGGGTGGTGCCCTTTTTCATGAACAACAGGGTGTACACAATCTATTTATTGAGTGTGTCATATAACTTGTCATTGATGGTGAGGTAAAGTTGAACAAATCAAAGCCATGGAAGGGCCCTGGAATAAGAGCCATTAAAGTTGTCAGGGGTTCTAAGATGGAGTTCTGTTGGTTTTGGGATGGTGGTATTTGACATGGTGGGTGCAGGAGGTACTGGTGGTGCTGGTGGCAGAGGAAAAAAGATTCTTCTAGTCTGAGGTTGTAAAGTTGGACTGGGTAGAGTGGGGACTTGAGGGATTATCAAGGATCGTTCAAGTTGTGCTGTTAGTTTCTGGGTTTCTTGGTTTTCCTGAGTGAAAGGTTTGTCAGGATCTGTTGGGAATTCTTCTGAGGAGTTGTAAGCAGTTGAAGGTGCTGGGGAGTCTTGGCAATGTCACCAGCCAGAGTATTGGTTCGAGTAAATGTTGGGCAATCTAGATCAATGCTAGTCACAACAGATAGAGCTTAGTTCTTTTGTTATGCTTCAACTGGGTAGATAGGAGCATAGCCCTTGTGAGGCAAGAACCAAGTTGACAAGGTACCTTTGGGCTTAAGGGTTCAAAGTGATTCTGGATAGTGTCCACTCAACAGTAGGACGAAGTCTGGTTGACTAGAAGACCAAGTGAAAGAGAGCAATTGGGAGCTAGCATGAAAGGATGTTGTATTTAGGAGAATACAAGGAAGAACTAAACTAAAGTACAGGAAACCTGTTGAGGGGTTTACATATGTAAAGGAGAACTCAAGGGCAGGCTCATATAATACAAAAGAGGAATGAAAGAGTAAGACCATATAAGTAAGCACTAACTGATGTATCAGCCAGTGAAGAGTAATGAGTCAAGAGGAATGAGTAATCATGATGGAACCAGTGTACCAGTACAATAGTTGTGAGAGAGTCTAAGTAACTATTGTGAGAAGAAAGATCAGTCTGTATATAGACATATAAAAGGAAAAGAAATAGGGACTAAGGAAGAATTGTAACAATTTGCCTGTTATGGAATGAGGGTGATGGTTATGGACAAACTCTGCTGTAGTAATATGATCAGCCCAAGTTCCAGGAGAATTGCCATAGATAATATAAAGATAGGTCTCGATTTCTTGGTTTACTCATTCTGTTTCTCCATCAGTTTATGGATGGTAGGCTAAGGATAGGGCAAGATAATATTTTAGGAATTTCTCCAGTTCTCTTGCAAAGGATGATATGAACTGAGGACCTCAATTTGAGATAATTTTCTCGTAGAGTCCAAAATGCTTGTAGACCTTGTGGAAAAAAAGAGAGGCAATCCCTTCTGCAGTGACAGTTTTCTTGGTAGGACATAGAATTATCCCTTTAGTAAGCCCATGGTCAACCATGAGTGAATCAAAGCCAAAAGAGAGGGGGAGGTCAGTGATAAGATCATATGAGACATATTGGAAGGGGTGAGTACAGGATGAGGCAATGGGTGTAAAAGGGGGTACAGTAGAATGTGTGTTTGACTTGTTTTGCTAACAAGTTGCACAATCCAAGACAAAAGAGCAAACAAAGGAGGCTAGATCAAGCCACTAAAATTTGGAGGCAACAAGTTGGTGGGTCTTAAGATATTCAGGGTGACTGGCAGTAGAGTGATCATGGCAGCGAGATACAATGGAATGACAGAGAATAGGATCAGCTGGAATGTAGACTCTGTCTTTATAAAATAAGATACCATTGCGATGTTGCCAATCAGCAAGGTGAGAGCACATTGCATGAGGAAGGTCATCCTAAATAGATTGGAGGGTGATATTGATATGTTGAGGTGGCAGAGTTGAATAGTCTGGCTGTTGCTTGTTATATAGTCCTTCTCTTCATTGTTTCTCCTATTCATATGCAGCTACTAGGTCTGCTGATTGGTCTAAAAAGGCTGGGATATTGAGGGTTTTCTTTCTCCAGTTGATAATGGGGTTTACCACAGTGAGCCAAGAGAAACCAAGGATAGCTGTTTCTTTTCTGCAGTTCATAAGGTAGAACTCTACTTTTTGGATATATCCATTGACATTTACAAAGAAAGATGTTTTGAATTTGATAAGTCCATTCTTATTTGTGGAAGCATCCACATTTTAGATGGTAACAGGTTGGGGATGTCTGGTTCGACAGAGTTGATGTTTTTGGGCAAAAGTCTAGTCAAAACATGAGATCTGTGCTCCTGAGTCAACTAGGGCAGAGGTTGCAATGGCTTTGATCATATTAATAGGTACTAGAAGCTGAACAGGGACTTGCATTGATTTTATGGCTAATGGTACAGAACTATACAACAGATCAAGAAAAGGAGAAATGTGCATTGTGGGCATTTCTCCATTTAAAAATACAACTGGATTCTTTTAACTATTTCATTATCCTGTGGCTCTTGGATAGAAGCTGTTGGTTCTTCTATCTTTTTGACATTCTTAGATGGGACCTGAGGTGGGCAATTGAACTTGAAAGTGCATTGATGCACCATGTGTTCTTTTCTTTGGCATGCTAAACAAAGTCCTTTTCTAATGCAACATTCTCGTTCTTCTGGAGTCAGCTTTTTGAGATAGACCACATCAACATCCATAGTGTTTGGGTCATGGGTTGGCTATGGTTAAGGGATGAAAGAGAACAAATAGGTGGTAATCTCAATGGTTCATTCTTTGACACTAGCAAAGTGAGCAGCTTTGGCATACCATGCAGTGATCTTATCTAGGACTTTCTTCATTGTGTGGATGTGCTGCATGAGGGAGACAGGGATTCCAGAGGCAAAGTAGTTAATTAGGACTTGTTCATCCTTGATCCCAATAATTGCCACTTTGTTCTGGAAGGTGGTGATGTATTTCTGAAGGACAGAATTATATCTGCCTAAGTAATTTTTGTAGATTTGTTCTTTGGCTAACCAGGCCAAGGATTTCCCTTTGATGTCTGTGTTTTTAAAAGCCACCTTGAATTCTGTTTCAAAGTCCATCCAGGTTTCTAGAGTGAATGTTCCACTAGTAAGTTTGGCTTCATGAAACGTGTCTGCCCAAGTGAGAGCAATGCCTTTTTTTTTAATAAAAGACAGGATATAAGTGATTTGCTTGTTGGCTGTATCATAGAGTTTATCATTGACAATGAGGTAGAGTTGGACAGAATGGAGCCAAGGGAGAGCTCTGGAGTAAGATCTGTCAAAATCATCTGGAGTTCCAAGGTGGAGTTCAGTGGGTTTTGAGGTGACAGTAGTATTGGACATGGTGGGTGCTGGTGGTGGAGGAAAGAAGATTCTTCTAGTTTGGGGTTATGGGGTTAGGCTGGGTGACGTAGGAATCCAAGAGATTACCAGGGATCATTCTAGTGGGGTAGTGAGATCATGGATGTCCTGGTTTTCCTGTGTGAGTGGTTCATCAGGATCTGTTGGGATTTCTTCTAAAGAGCTAGAAGCAGTTGAGGATATGGGGGAATTTTGGTAATGTCGCCAGCCAAAGTATCAGTTCACATGAATTTTGGGCAAGCTAGAGCAATGCTAGTCATGACAAACAGAGCTTAGTTCTTTTGTTATGCTTTGACCAGGTAGGTAGAAGTGTAGCCCTTGTGTTACAACTTGCCCCTACTTTGGTAGCCCCACTACACTTTTTCCTAGATCAGCCATCTCCTGCTCTTCCTACGAGAGATCCCTCCGCCCCTGTATGTTCCTGGCATCCTTCAGGGCTCTCCTGAACTCTCCTGAGCCATTTCTAGGTTATCCTTGAATGTTCCCTACTAGTTGCTCCTTGTGAGCCTCTAGCATCCTCCTATCCTTGGATCAGGATCACAACCTGATCTCTCCTGAATGCATCACATCTGGCATCCTCCAGATGCTCTCCCTGCTCACAAGAACACTTGTACTTTGACCTGACATCATCTGATCCTAAGGTGTCCTCTTCACTGAGTTCATATCTTCTCCTTATCAGGTCAACCTCTGGTCCTCCTAGCAGCGCCCCCAGGTCTCCAGATCTTCCCTGGATCATGCTCCTAAAGATCTCCCTTAAATCCAGTTGCATCAGCCTCCTCTGATGCTCCTCCTTGACCGCTTCTCTCAGATCTGGCCTCCAATTAGATTTTATCCTACATCTGTCTCTTTGTTTGACTTCTGGCTACTCCTGGAAGTCTCCAATCAAATAACTGTGCCCACTGAACATCTACCCGATCCACTCACAGTCAACTGGGATATCTAGCCACTCACCAGACCACTTGTCCTTTAATATAGGATCAAGCCTCCTAGATTACATCTGATCTCCATCAGATGTTCACCAGACCCTCTGGCTCTTCTGCCAGCATCTAGACAAGTACCTCACACCTCTGTGTGCCCTTGGGCATATCCTGATGCGTTCTCTTCATTGAGATCATGCTTTACTTGATCATACCAGAATTTCCAGATCATCTCCTGATCCTGGATCTAACCAGAACCTCTTGATCTCTTCAAAAGCATCAAGAACAATTGTCCTTCATTGCTCCAGGCATTCCCCTGGATGCTCCTCAGTCCTCTCTGGTCTCCCTTGCCACCTCAAGGCTCCTTGATCCATATCTGGTACCTTCCAGATGTGTCTCCTTCTTGATCTGACTCATATGGCTATTTGCCATGTGCCCCAATTGATCCCATCACTTCTAGACTGCGTCTAGGAGTTTTCCGAACCTGCTCCGACCCATCAGGACCCTTCCTGATGTGTCTCCACTTCTCCTGCATCCAAATCTCCTTCTACCCCTAGATCTCCTCCTAGTCCCCTGGATCCTTCCTGGCACTCTTAGTGCGGTCTCCACTTGATCCCCAGCACTTTCCGAACATCCCAGACTCACTCCTGTTGCTGCCTCATCAACAGTCACAGTACTCCGCCAAGATATCACTGATTGATCATCAGAACCTTCTCCTGCTTCCTGATTATCTTCCATATGATCAGGAACCTTCTTGCTGTGAATCTGGCTTATCAGCCAATGCTTGCCCTTGCCCCTGGACATCTCCTCATGATGATCCATGCGATTTCCTGTGCTTTTCTCACACAGGAACTTCTAGTCTGCCTTATGGCATCCCAGATCTCCAACAGATCTTTACCTAGTCATATCTGATTCTTATCAGGAGCTCCATTGGACCCTTGTACATTTTGATGGTGCCTTTCCAGTCACTTGGCTGCGCTTGCTCCAACAGCAAGCCTTCTTTCAGATTTGTCATACCCTCTGGGTATTCCTCATCTCTTTGGCTCTCTTTCTTCTTGATCTCTCTGTTTTCACTTGATCCCTGTACCAACAGACATTCCTCTTCATCCTCTGATCTATGTATTCCCTTACATGGGTGTAAGCTGAGTTCCCTTTCTCAGCCTTTCTCTTGAACTTGATCTTCTCCTTCTATCTGCCCATATGGCTGTACCTCTAGTTTCCTTTCTTATCTGGCTTCCCTTGATTCAACCCATGCATTCCCCTAGATCCTAGATCTTCTATCAGTTATCTCTAACTGATCTCTGACTCATTTCTTATCTTGGACACTTCCTTTCTTGGACCTCCTCCTAGTATATAAACTCTAAACACTCAACCATGTACTCTAGCTTGATTCTCCCTTCCCCTTCACATATCCTGAATTTTATATGGATCCTCTCCTCATGGCTTGATTGTCAGCCTCCAGTATCTTGCTCCCTGAGGATGTCTTTAACACCTCTTGTATCTCCAGCATTTTGACATAGCCATATAGCATGCAATTCTGATGAGTCCTTTACTGGACTTCATTCTTTCATCCTGAATCCTATTCATGCATGTATGCTGATAGGATATCCAGTCTCTACTCAACTTGCCCTGGTGGTCAAGCCTCTGAAGGGCTGCACTCCATCCTACTAGAATGAAGTGTAATACCTTGTGAAGCAAGAACCAAGTACTAGATAACCCTAGGGTTGAGGGTTCAAAGTATATTTCAGTAGCATCCACTCAACAGTTGGATGAAGTCTGGTTACTAGGAGGTGAAACACTCTAACTTTGAGTAAAGAGGTGTGAACAAGAGAACTTGTTGTGGTGGAGAAGACTTTGCTTGAGAGGAAATTCCCAAGACTTCAAAGCTGGGGAGCCAGCTCTATTGTCCAGGGGTTTATATACCACTTCTATGTTTGTACATGTTTGTACATAGCTGGGTCTGAACCTTATACTGGCCTATGGCATAAACTACTCTAATGAGTCTGTACAAGTTATAGATAAGAAAGCATAGCCTTGCCCAATGGCATAATGTGGGCATAGATAAGAGTGTAAGCAGGAATAAGTCACATATGAGAGGAGCGGATGATGAGTCATAATGCATAAGTCATAGTGAAAGAGAAATGTGCATATGGCATGTGAAAGTTTATAGACACAAGTGGAAAGTTTTATGAAAGAAAGTATAAAGTCCAAAATAATTGCTAAAGAAATACTGTTCATAACAGGAGGCTTGGTGAAAGAGAGCACCAAGGAGCTAGTGTGATAAGTAAATGTATTCAGGAGAATACAAGGGAGAAGTAAGCTAAAGTACAGGAAATCCATTGAGGGGTTTATATACAAAGAGGAACTCAAGGGCAGGCTTGTATAGTACAAAAGAAGAAATGATATGTAAGCAAGTATCAGTCAGCAAGGGATGATGAGTCATATAAGATAGGTAATCATGAAGGAACTGGTATACCAGTACAATAGTCGCAAGAGATATAGAGTGACTATTGTAAGAAGAAATATAAGTTCAAATAAAGGCATAGCAAGAAAAGAAATAGAATACAAGAAGAAATCATAATAATTATTGGTGATTTTACATAATTCATATCTCTTATGTCCTTATTCCTACATGAAGTTAAATCTTGGTACTGCCATCAAATTTCACCAAACTCATGCACATTCTTACTTTTTAGTTATATTCTTTGACTTGGACTTGTTTAACAAAGAAAGAACTGGATAAGTGTTATGACTCTTCCTTAGTCCCAATTTATTTTCCTTCATATGTCTATATATGGACTTATCTTTCTTCTCACAATAGTCTCCTAAACACTTTCACAACTATTGTACTGGTATACTGGTTCTCTCATGATTACTCATTCCTCTTGACTTATTACTATTTGCTGACTAATACATCAGTCAGTGCTTACTCATACAGTCTTACTCTTTCATTCCTCTTTTGTATTATACAAGCCTGCCCTTAAGTTCTCCTCTACGTATATAAACCCCTCAATGGGTTTCCAGTACTCTAGCTTAGTTCTCCTTTGTATTCTCTTGAATATATCTTTTTTGTGCTAGCTCCCAAGTGCTCTCTTTCACTTGGTCCCCTAAACAACCAGACTTTGTCCTACTATTGAGTGGATGCTACTTGACTTCATCTTGAACCCTTGACCCTAAAGGGTATCCAGTACTTGGTTCTTGCTCCATAAGGGCTATGCTCCTATCTACCCAGTCGAAGCATAACAATAAGCATGAAAAAAAAAGTCTGAGAATGCATCAGTGCTGGCACTCATATTAGTTGCTAGTAATGCCAACATGTGGTATGCATTGTACACCAGATGCAAGACTCTCCTATCCTCTTAAAAGAAGAGCAATAGACCAGACATCCATATAGATAAATATATATATTGTTACACTTGTGCTGGGTAGGTCCAAGTATAGCCTCAGATAAACCAAGTTCTTTACCATAGGTAGATCTTGAAAGACCTCATTTCAAGAAATAGCACGAGGAAGTGTCCACTCAAGAGTAGGATGGTGACTCAGTGCTTGATAAACTCGCCGGAAAAGAATGGTGAGGAGCAAAGCAAACTTGGTATTGACCAAGGAGAACTAAACTAATGTACAAAGGCTACGATGTAAACTTATATCAGTATCATATCATAGCATGGGCCATATTTGAGAAAGGAAAGCATACTGTAAACTGGGCTATCATATGACTGATGTACTGGCCGATGAGTCAACAGAGTATCATGAAGGAGTATCTGCAACAGCAGATATGATGCCAAAGTAGTCCATTTAAAGGCATCGCAGAGGAAATGACAAGTCCGTTTAAAGGAAGAGAGAGAGAAAACATAACACTAC
>JBBPKM010000140.1:10300-20478 GCA_038089255.1 Austroboletus rostrupii
CCCCCTGCTTACATTTGAAGCACTGCATAAAACTTAGTCACAGCTTGCAGTACCCTCCACAAGGGGATCCCATAATGTTGGAGAGGACCACGTCATCAAGGCCATTATCAGAGGGTGGAGAAGATGGCTGTCATGGGGGAGGAGCACGCCAGGGACACGAAACAGCATAGGGGCATGAATGAGTAGTTCGCTGTGTAGTGGTGGCATAAAACCCAGCAGGTGAAATTGGGAGGCCGAAAGTAACAGTGGCCCAGGTGGAAGTGTCAGACCGAAAGAACTGCTGGGAGAATGACAAGGATGAGGACAACGGGGAGGGTTTGGGAGTGGTAGTAGCTCGCACCAGTTGGTACGATGGCCTGGGGCCCAGCGCAAACAGTGGAAACACTGATAAAAATTACAATCCACTTGCACATGTCCGAGTTGGTGACATTGATAGCATGCTTGATTATAACGAGGGTGGTTGGCAGGGAGAGAATTGAAGCCATTGTTGCCCAACCACCATGCATCCACATGGGCCAACATTCTTTCTTTGTCAGACCAAAGCGGAGTTGAGGAGACTGAGGGGGTCAAAGGACTGTCGGACAGGTGGGTGGCTAGGGAGGGTTTAAATGATATCTCTTGGCAATACTGGTCAACATTGAGGAAGAACTCTGTCAAATCTAATTCATGCATGGCGTTTACCAAGTTCTCTCTCATTGCCTTGTGGATTTGAATCAACTGCTGCCTGTGGCCAGCCACTCTTGTATTCTGAGTGAGGATATTGCCCATTGCTGCAATGGAGGTACTTTGTAAAAACAACATAAAGAGGGAGTGTAGGGCAGAGTTGGGTTCGACATGCATGTCGATGCAAGTCGCATAACAGGAGTTGGCTAGGATTTGGTCATATGCTATAGATTTTACCACCCCGGATATGGGTTCTTTCCAGCAATGGGCAGTACAAGGGACGTCGATGGTGTGGACCTTGAAACAAGTGGGGGACGAAGACAGCTCTTGGGCAAGTTGTTTGATGGTGGCGGTGGTGACAATAGGGGTGATAGGACGTGTGGTTGAAGGAGACAGGGCAGTGGAATGGGTGAGGTCAGATGGGGAGGACAAGGACGTGGTAGAGGTGTTGGCAGACATGTTTTTGCAATGGGTAGATTCTGTGGTGAAGTTTGAAGTTATTGAAGTTTCATTCTCTTTTTATAATCTTCAAGGATGGTTTGTGCATTTTGTAAATCCTTTTCGGCAATCCACAAGTCATCTTCTGTAGTATATCCCTTCCATTGGACCAGGTACGATCATGCCAATGGTCTTCCACAGTGATGTAAAACCTTTTCTATTTCGTACTCCTCTTCTCCTGCAATAAGGTCAGGTGGGGGTGATGGAAAGTTGTGTCCATATGTCTTGGTCTCAGTATACCGAGACAGAAGGGTGGTGTGAAAAACGTCATGGATTTTCCATACTTTTGGGAGGCATAAGCGATATGTGATCAGCGATAATATCTGGGTGATAATGAATGGCCCCTCTCTTTTTGGGGCAAACTTCAGGTTAAGGGTATTGCACTTTAAGTTTCATGCTTCTAACCAGACCTTTTCCCCTAGTTTGAATGGTATGAACACTCGTCGAGTTCTCCTGTTCATTACCTGTCATGCAAGTTCGTGTGCTGCCAAGGCTTCTTGCCGTGCTGCTAGCAGCTGCTGTAAGTGGTCCTCTACCATAGGTATGTTGGTGGATGGAACTACTTCCAGTAGGGCTTGGGGTTTGAACCCCATGATTAGGGTGAATGGAGATTTTCCCATTACTGAGTGTGGTCAGTGGTTATGCACAAACTCCACTGTTGTGATATGATCCAACCAATCTGTCGGATGATCTCTGCATACTATCCATAGGTAGGTTTCTATTTCTTGATTCATGCATTCTGTTTCTCCATCGGTTTGTAAATGATAAGCCATAGACAGCGCTAGTTGGTAATTTAGGAGTCGTCCTAATTCCTTTGCAAATGATGAGGCGAACTGTGGACCCTGATCAGAGATAATCTTGTCATAGAGTCCGAATTGTTTGTAGACAGAGTGGAAAAATAGGTTCGCAACTCCTTCTGCAGTAACTGTAGACGTAGTTGGACATAGAATTACCCCCTTTGTAAGGCCATGGTCAACCATGACCAGGAGGGCATTGAACCTAGCAGGGGTGGGGGGAAGGTGAGTGATAAGATCATAGGACACCTGTTGAAACAGACATGTGCATTAAGAACTGATAGGGGAGAGAGGTGGGGTTATAGGGTGTGTGTTGATCTTGTGTTGTTGGCAGGTACCGCAGCCTGAGACATAGGAGCGGATGAATGCCATGAGACCAGGCCACCAGAAATCAGTAGCAACAAGTTGCCAGGTTTTCAGATAACTGGAATGGCCAGCCATGGTGTGATCATGAAATTGAGCAACAATAGAATGACAAAGGGTGACATCTGGTGGGATGTAGATGCACCCACAGTAGAGAAGGAGCCCATCGCGGTGCTGCCAATCTGCTAAGCATGAGCGAAGAGCTGAAGGAAGATCTTCATTGATGGACTGGAGAGTAGTTAGGATGAGGGGGTCGTTGGCTGAGGAAGTAGAGATGCAGTTATGAAGAGCGATGTTGATAAGGTTCACAAATAGGGATGGGGGTAGGAGCGTTATGGTGGTATTATTGGAGGAGTTGTCCAGGCAGCAATCGGGGTGGCATGATAATGCATTGGGCACAATTAATTGAGCGGCAGGGACATGCAAGATTCGTAAATCGTAGTCTGCAATATTGAGGAGCCAGTGCGCTTGGTGTCTATTAAGTTTCTGGGGTTGTTTGAAGTAGGCAAAGTTCTTGTGATCTGTGAACACTTCGACCGGGTGACTAGAACCTAATAGATAATGTCGCCAAGCCCCAAGAGCACGGATAATGGCTAACAGTTCACGGTCATAGATGTCGTAGTTTATTTCTGTCGCAGAGAACGTTTGGGATAGGTAAGAACAAGGTTGCCATTCGCCATTCTCATTGGTTTGAAGTAGGATGCCATCCATGGTGTACTTGGAGGCATCCGTAGCAATAGCAAACAGGCGAGTTGAGTCAGGCATATGTAGGGTGGGTTGGCTTGTGAAGCTCCTTTTCATTTGGTCAAAGGCGTTGGTGCACGCTGGCGTCCACAACCAGGTGTGGTCCTTCTTAGTAAGATCCACAAGGAGACGTGCAATGTTTGAGTATACTGGCACAAATCGATGGTAGAAATTGGCAAAGCTGAGGAAAGAGCGGACCTTCTTAGGTTTTATCGGGGTTGGCCAAGATGTGATGCCATCTAATTTCACTGGGTCCATGGCTAGGGATCTTGGTTTGGCTATCATGCCTAAATATTCCACCGTGTCGGAATTGAATAAGCATTTTGCTAGGCGAAGCCAAAGGTGCAGTTCGCACATTTTTTGGAGGAATCTGCATATAGTTTCATTGTGTGTCTTTTGGTTCAGGGAGAAGATCAAAATGTTGTCCATGTAAATGATGATACGCCCTTTGGTGATAAGATCACAGAATTCGTTATTCATGAAGCGTTGAAATGTAGCCGGGGCATTTTTTGGGCTGAAAGGCATCACAACTGGTTCGAAGAGGCCTCTGTGGGTGATGAAAGCCGCCTCCCATTGGTCTCCTTCCTTTATTCGGATGTTGTTATACCCCCATCATACATTGAATTTAGTGAATATCGTGGCATAATGTAGTTTGTCAAGGAGGTCGGAAATAAGTGGGAGTGGGTAGGCGTCTTGAATAGTGTGATCGTTGAGATATCTGTAGTCCTGTATGGGGCGTAGTTTGCCATTCTTCTTTTCAACAAAGAAGAAAGGAGCGGCCTGTGGGGATGTTGAGGGGCGTATTTTCCCTGATTTGAGGTTTTTGTCTAGAAATTTGTCTTGTGCCACTTGTTCTTCATTCGTTAATGGGTACAGTTTTCCAATCTTGGGTTTAAAGGTTTCGGCAAGGTTGATTTCATGATTACAGTCTCGCGACGGTGGGAGGGGTGTGTCTTCGTCAAAGAAGATATCTGTGTACTCTTTATATTGAGGAGGTAGGGTTACCTCCTTCTTTTCAGCATTAATGGTGAGGTCCGTAGAGGTTGTTAAGGTGGCACACATTAATGCTGGGTTGGGGATGAACTGTCCATTGGCTAGGACAGTACGGGATAAGGTTCGGAGGGGTCTGAGGTGTGCCATATCTCTTGCTAGGCAAATAGTACTGCATAGAATGTCATCTTCCGTTCAGTTGAGGTACCCAAACAGATGTTCATCTACCAACACATCTATATTCACATGTTGTAGTGGGGGTGTCGTATAGTCTGGGTGCCGTTGGTTATATAGATCCTTCTTGCATTGCTTCTCCTGTTCATAAGCTGCTACCAGCTCAGCTGTTTGGTCAGATTCCTTAGGGACTTCCAATGTCTTCTTCTTCCAATCTATCTTCGGGCTAACCATAGTAAGCCAGGGAAACCCTAGAATCATAGTTTCTTTCCCACAATTCATTAGGTAGAATTTGGTGGAGCAAACATAGCCATTGACGTTGATGAAAAATGTGGTTTGGAACTTGATAGTTCCGTTACTATTAGTTGAGGCATCCACATTGCAGATGGTCACAGGTATGGGAAGGCATATGCGGGGGAGCTTTCTTGACTGGGCGAATTCCCAGTCAATACAGAATACCTGGGCTCCGGAGTCTATAAGGGCGGTAGTTGCAACGGCTTTGATGTTCATGTCTATGGGCATCATGATTCGGACTGGGATGCGCAATGCTTTTATAGATACTGGTACAGCGTTACATGAGACATCTAGTGGGGGAGATATGTGTATTGCAGGCATTCTCCCATTTAAAAACCCAAGTTGATCTGGCTAATGATTTCATCATCCTGCATCTCCGAGATGCTTGCCTTGGTTTCTTCTTTGACTTTTCATACCATACGCATGTTGGGTGTGGGGCATGGTTGTGTATTGCTGGGACAGGTTCTTACCGAATGTCCTTTTCTTCGGCATAGGAAACACAACCTCTCTTTTCGACATCTCTCTTTTTCTTCTGGTGTGAGCTTTTTAATGTTGACAGCATTGACATCCATGGCATTTGTGTCACAGGTGGGCAGTCCACGATTTTGTAAAGTCGGCATGAATGGTGTATTGCCTCGACGGTGACGGGCAGTGATCTTCAGAGCTCTTTCTTGGATGCTGGCGAAGTGCACAGCCTTTGTATACCAGTCCTTCACCTTGTCAGGTACTTTCTCCATTGTCTGAATTTTTCGCATGAAGAAGTTGATCAACCTATCATGTATTGCATCTGGCATCCTCCAAATGCTCTCCCTGCTCACCAGACACTTTGTACTTCAACCTGACATCATCTGATCTCATCCTGAAGTGTCCTCTTCACTAAGTCCATATCTTCTCCTCATCAGATTAACCTCTGGTCTTCCTAGCAGTGCCCCCAGGTCTCCAGATGTTCTCTGAATCATACTCATAAAGATAACCATCAGTTCTAGTCACATCAGCCTCCACTGATGCTCCTCCTTGACTGCTTCTCTCAAATCTGGCCTCCAATTAGATCCTATCCCACACCTGCCTTTTTTTCCAACTTCTGGCTACTCCTGGAAGTCCTATCCTGATCTACTGTGCCTACTGGATGTCCACCCGATCCACCCACAGTCAACTGGGCCATCTGGCCACTCAACAGACCACTTGTCCCTTAATAAAGGATCAAGCCTCCTAGATCACATTTGATCTCCATCAGATGTTCACCAGACCCTATGGCTCTTCTGCCAACATCCAGACAAGTCCCTAACACCTCTGTGTACCCTTGGGCATTCCCTGATGTGTCCTCTTCATTGAGATAATGCTTTATTAGACTTTACCAGAACTTCCAGATCATCTTCTAATTCTGAATCTTATCAGAACCTCTTGATCTCCTCAAAAGCATGAAGAACAATCGTCTTTTATTGCTCCAGGCATTCCCCTGGATGATCCTAAGTCCTCTTCAGTTTACCTTGCTGCTTCAAGGCTCTCTGACCCATATCTGGCACCTTCCAAATATGTTTTCTCCTTGATCTGACTCATATGGCTATCCGCCATGTGTTCCATGTGATCTGATCACTTCTACACTGCGTCTAAGAGTTCTCTGAACCTGCTCCAACCCATCAGGACTCTTCCTGATGTGTCTCTGCCTTTTCTGCATCCAGATCCCCTCTTGTCACCAGATTTCCTTCTAGTCCTTTGGATCACTCCTGGCACTCTCAGTGCGGTCCCCACTTGTTCTCCAGCTCTCTCCAACCATCCTAGACTCACTCCTGTCACATTCACATCAACAGTCACAGATCTCCGCCAAGATATCACTAATTGATCATCAGACCTTCTTCTGACTTTTTGATTATCTTCCATATGATCAGGAACTCCTTGCTGTATATCTGACTTATCAGCAAATGCTTAACCTCGCCCCTGGACATCCTCTGATGGTGCTCCATGTGCTTCCTGTGTCCTTTTTCTTACAGGGATTCCAGTCTTGCCTTATGGCCTCCCAGATCTCCAACAGATCTTATCCTAGTCACATCTGATCCTTATCAGATGTTCCTCTGGACCCTTGTGAATCTTGATGATGTTTTTCTAGTCTCTTATCTGCGCTTTCTCCAACAGCAAGTCTTCTCTAGATTTGTCACATCCTTTGGGTGTTTCTCATCCCTATCTCCTATTTTCTTGCTCTATCTGTTTCTTTTTGATCTCTTGTACCACAGACATTCTCCTTCATCCCCTGATATCTCTGTTATCCCCTCTATAGGTGTATTTATAGCTGAGTTCCCTTTCTCAGCCTTTATCTTGATCTTTGCCTTTTCCTCCTATCTGCCTCATGGCTGTATATCTAGATCTTTCTCTTGTCTTGCTTCTCTCTGATCCAATCCATGTTTACCCTTTATCTTGATCTTCTTTCTGACTCACTCTTGAACTATTCTTGATATCTTTGACTCACTTCTTATCTGGACACTTTTTTTCTTAGATCTCCCTATAGTATATAAACCCTAGACACACCATCCATGTACCTTAGCTTGATTCTCCCTACTAAGTCCCCTATCCCTATCCCTGTCTACAATGGATCCCCATCCAATTTCCCTTGATCCATTATCCAAGGCCTGACCTTCAGCCTCTGGTATCTTGCTCCCTGAGGCTGTCTCCAACACCTCTTGTAATCTGGTTCTCCTGGCATAGCCATATGGCATGCATACCTAATAAGTTCTTCATTGAACTCCATTCCTTTGTCTTCAGATTCCATTCATGCATATATGCTGATGGGATATCCAGTCACTACTTGAATTGCCTTGAAGATCAAGTCTCTGAAGGGTGGTAGGATGAAGTATAACAGAAAGCATAAGTGCATAGTCAGGCTTTTATGTAAATGAGAGTTGGAAGGCATGAACAAGAAGCTGGGCAAAAAATGATGGTAAATATTTACAGAGCTGAGCAGGTGAAATGTCTTGTTTATTCTACAATAAAAATTTGTGGTTCAAAGCACTAGTACTAATCCATGGGAGTGATATGAGTGCAAGATAGATTAAAAGGTATGCAAGAGACTCAGCATCATCCCACCAGCTAAGTTGGCTACTTAAGTGGTGGGTGATCAAAGAAAATAGTAAAGAGTTGGAATCCATGGAGATGGAAAGATCATATTTGAGTAGGATATGAAGAAACATTTGTGGGCCCCTTTAGAGTTGTGCACAGCTGAAGTTAATGAGCTGGCTTACTTTCAAAATAGATGAAGCCTGGCCAATATGCTCTGCAGCTTGAAATTCAAGTAGATATAAGTGTCAATATAGACCAGCAATAGCATTCATGTAAGTGCCAACTTACTAGGTCTAGAATTATCCTTTTTGCCTTTTGAATATATTCATCATTCCAATAGTCTTTCATCCAAGACAGGCATATAGCAGAGTCAACAAATAACTTAGTTTGTTAGATGGCACTTTCTATAAGAGCATCGATATGGACATGTCGGGGCGGCAGGGTCATATACTGAGGGCATCAGGGGCTATAGAGTTGGCTGACTCATTGTTTTTCTTATTCATGAGCTGCCACCATTTCATCTGTTTGGTCTGATTCCTTTCGGATTTCTAAGGTCTTCCTCTGCCAGTCGATCTTTGGGCTGACAGCTGTCAACTATAGGAAACCTAGAATCATAGTTTCTTTTCCACAGTTCATTAGGTAGAACTTGGTGGACCATATATAGCCATTTACATTGACAAACAGTGTTGTTTTGAATTTAATGGTTCCATTCTTATTGGTAGAGGCATCAACATTTTGAATAGTAACCGGGACAGAAAGGCGGGTTCTCAGGAGTTTCTTTTGGTGAGCGAACTCCCAGTCAATACACGAGACTTGAGCTCTGGAGTTGATGAGAGCTATAGCAGCAATGACTTTGATGTTCATGTTGGTGGGGATCATAAGCTGTACTGGAATATGCAGGGCTTTCATTGATACTGGTACAGCATTACAAGATACATCAATAGAAGAGGAAACATGTATTGCAGATGTTCCTCCATTTAAATACCCAGGTTGAGTTTTCCAATCATTTCATCGTCCTGCATTTCTTTTATGCTGACCTGCATTTCTTCTTCTACTTTTCATATGGTTTTGGTGGTTGTTGGTCATGTATTGTTGGGACAGTCTTGGATTGAATGTCCTCTTTTTCAGCATAGGAAATATAGTCCTTCTTTGCAGCATTTTTCTCTTTCCTCTGGGGTGAGTTTTTTAACATGAAGAGCATCGATGTCCATGGCATTGGTGTCATGAGCAGGGGCTGCACATGTTTGGATGGTAGGTGTGAATGCGATATTGCCTTGATGGTGGCAGGCAGCAATTTTGATTGCCCTTTCTTCAATGCTGGTGAAGTGGGCGGCTTTGGTGTACCAGTTGGTGACCTTATCAGGTACTTTTTCCATTGTATGGATCTTTCTCATGAGAGAGACAGGGATTCCTGATACAAAATAGTTGATCAGGACCTGATCATCCATGATTCCAGTGATAGCAACCTTATTTTGGAAGGTCGTGGTGTACTTTTGAAGAGTGGGGTTATATCCTTCCGAACAGGTTTCATAGATGTGCTCTCAAGCTAGCCAGGCAAGGAAGTCTCCCTTAAGGTCCACATTTTCAAAGGTGGCATGAAATTCTTTCTTGAAATTGGCCTAGGTCCCCATGGTAAAGGTTCCTGCTGTGAGTTTGGCCTCTCTAAAGATATCAGCCCAGGTGAGGGTGGTTCCCTTTTCATAAATGATAAGGGATAAGTGATTTGTTTATTGGCCATATCGTACAATTTATTGTTGACTGCCAGATACATTTGCATGGACTGGAGCCATGGGATGGCTCTCATGTAGGATCCATCAAAGTCATCAGGAGTTCCGAGACAGAGTTTGGTGGGCTTTATGGCGGTAGGGATGTTAGACATTTGGACATTTGGTGCAAGATTCATAGATCTGGTTGGCAGGAAGAAGATTCTTCCAGTTTGCAGTTAGGGTGTCAGACTTGGCGGGGTCAGGATGTGCAGTATAACGAGAGACCTCTCAAGCCTTGCTGTGAGATTATGGGCCTCTGGGCTTTCTTCATTTATTGGCTCGTCTGGGTTTGTGGGGAGATCCTCGGAGAAATTGGTTGCAATAGAGGGTGCAGGGGACGCCTGCCAATTGTGCCAATCAGAGAATCTGTTTGGATAAATGGTGGGCAATCTAGATGACACTAGTTGCGATCGTAGAGTTTAGTTCTTTTGTTATGCTTCAACCAGGTAGGACAGAGTGTAACCTTGGAGAACTCAGTAATGGCCTGCAGACAGCAGGGTGTTACGATTTATCCCTAGCTCTCATTTCTTTCTTCCATTATGTCTTTATGCGGACTTATATTTCTTTCACAATAGTCACTCACGACTATTGTACTGGTACTCTGGTTTCTTCATACTTACTCATTTCTATTGACTCATCATTCTGCGCTGACTGATGCCTCAGTCAGCATTTACTCATACGTGCTTACTCTTCACGTCTCCTTTTGTACTATACGAGCCTGCCCTCACTTCCTTGTCTATGTATAAACCCCTCAACGGGTTCCCTGTACACTAGCTTAGTTCTCCCTTGTATTCTCTCGAATACATCTTGTCTTCGTGCTAGCTCCCAGGTGCTCTCTTTTGTC
>JBBPKM010000141.1:0-17376 GCA_038089255.1 Austroboletus rostrupii
CATAATTGCAAGCGTCCAGTAATTCTTGTAGCCGAGAGCGCCCAGTCCGGAAAGAGGCTTCTCAGGAGAGCCCGCACGCTGTTCCTTCTTTGATAACAGAAAACCTACACAAGTACTCCATCAACAGAGAAACACGACAGCGAATTTCGAACATACTGAAATCGATGAGAAAATTTCCCCAGCCCTGTCGTTGTCGTACTGGTAGCGTCATAATACAACTTACGTTGTACTGTTTCGGTGAACATTTCTCCTTGCTGAAGTACCCCACGAAATGTGCCCCGATGTCATCAATCTCCGTCATAACGTAGAAAAGAAACGGTTCAACATCATAGAAGAGGGATTTGTGGTCAAGGAACATCTTGGACAGGAGGCAGAGGTTTTGGCAATATATTTTATTCTTGCGGCCATCCACTTCGAATATAGAAATTGAACCGTCACGGTAGATTTCATCACCAGGCGGATGACGAGCTTTACATTTCATCTGTAATCACTAGTCAGCAAAACCGCATGCTTAACATCTATACGAGACCTCACTCGATGTCGACTAAATGCAAATCGACTTCGCATATACTTCAAACAAAACTCGCATATCCAAAGGCGCCCATCGGGTATATTTGCATACTCTTCAGGGAATGGAGCATCGTACCAAGGGTGAATGTCATATGGTCCAAAACGGATGCTACGTATACGTAATGTCGACTGTCCGTCAGGGACTATGGGGGTGTTCGGAGTTTGAGAAAACGTTCCTGGTGTAGGTGGGACAAGACTGGGAGTCGATGGCACCGGCGATATCGGCGGAAGTGCAGGAGGTATGGATAATTGATGGAGTGTAGTGGAGCGAAGGGGGCGTGAAGATGGACCGGCTACTGGCGTGTCCGGATTTTCGGTAGTTGAGGGAAGGACTACCGGTGCCGGATACAACCTCTCCTGACAAAACTCATCAGATAAAATCCAAGGGTGTGTACACATGAGTTGCATACCTCAGCAGCTACCCTACTCTTTTCAAACCTCGCCCTATCAATGGTGTCGATACTCGTCTTGGACGTATCTCTCTCTCCCGGCGAGAGAAGGTCCTCAAAAATGTTGTGTTCCGTGTCATCTTCCCGTTCCTTGCCCTTGCCTTTAGGCGGCAGTCGGAGTCGCACAATCAACGGCGGGGCAGGTGAGCGCACTTTAAGGCGCATTCGTTTTGCAGGGCGCGGAGTGTGAATCTCGCTTGAGCGCTTCGTCCGTTTCTTCTTCTTTACTGATTCAGGATGGCGCTCAGTAGCTGCATTTACCGTTTCGTTCGAATCCGAGCCGGAATCAGAGGACTCATCAGTGGATGAATCGTCGACCTGGACATCCACTCCAGGGTGCGCGCCTGCTGGATCACTAGCCAATCCATCCGGATCGGATTTACCGACAAAGCAATCCTGTCCCGCTGAAAGACAAGTGTCATGTTGAATGAGAGGGGATCCATGTTGGGGGGGAGGCAAGCCCAGGCTCAGACATATCGGACAGTACCAATCTCCCGGTGGTTCTTTCTCCAATCGGGGTTGGAGACAGTCCATGTGCCAACCTGTTGATGAAGAAAAGGTATGCAAGCGAACGGCGCAGTGCAGTTTGGGCCTACCTCGATCGCAAAAGTCACAAAATAATATCCGGTCCTACTGACGCATAAACCAAGGACACATGAACTAGACGGGTATTCTTACGTCGGCCCCCTTTTCGTGGCAAATTTCACAGATCTTGCATTCCATACACTTCCAGCCAGGGTAGGATCGAATCACGTCGGCGACCTTTTCAAGCTCCATGCAACTAGGATGCCCTGCAAAGCATAGTAAATGACAGTACAGGGTAGAGGATGACAAAACAGACCGCTCCGTCCGCACTCTTCACAGGACACCATCACCTCGGGCTGACGAAGCTTGTTCCTGGCATCGTTCCCCTGGCAAAAGCTACATTCTTCTTCACGTCTTGGTCTCCTCTTTCGTTTTTGTGGCTTCGTGACCCGCGGAGTGTCCACTTCCGGGATCGGCAGATAAACCGCGGGTGGCTGAGGTGCGAATGGATCACCTTGTGGCCCTTGGTGGTACTGCAATGGTTCTTGGGAGTAGTGCCTCTGGGGGGGAGGGGCAAATTGATCGATATGATGCGACTAATGGTGATGTGATGAGTATTGCAGTGGGTAACCACGTCCGAGGCTAATTACAACACGCGACGCGTTTTGTTGCCAACAAGGTGGCATATATGGGTGTGACGGACGGAGCTTACCTGGTTAGACGCCCCTGGATGAGCATTTCCGTGACCGGCTATGGCCGGGTCGATGACTGGGACACCTGCAAGGGCAGGATCAATCGGAATATCGTCGACGTTGCTGAAGGGCGTTCCGTGTTCGCTCGCAGGGTCGCGGTCGGAGGGAGCGTTGCTGGGGAAGGGGAGGCCACGCATTGTGGGCGTAGCGGCGGGCGCTGTGGACGACGGGCGCACGGGGAGCGATGGGCGCACTCGTCGACGAGCACGGTGAGTGCACTCTTCCGTGACCATCCCGCGTGACGGGCGAACAGGGATTGGTCACGTTTCTGTACGAAAATGCGCGCAAACCAAAATTTGACCGGGACAATATTTCCATATATGGTGTACATGCGTGCAAAATTGGTACAGGACCTGGGCCAAAGCATCGTGGTGACTCTGCACGACCTGGAGCGCGCTGTTGGGCATGGCGGCTGTCCGAGCTCGTTCTGACACCCGTGTATGCGTTTGGACCGAAATTTTCGGGTGGTCCGTGTTCGCTGGTGGCTCGAGTGGCAAAACAAGCGACAACAAGAAGCACTTGATCCTGTGTGTTGCATTCTCAGAGGCCGGTCAAGTTGAGCTGGCCTGCTGGCTTTCAATCTCGTTCCCTCTCCTTCTGCTTACTTGTTCCTCCTTGCTCCACTACCACCATCACCCTCCCCAAGGAATGCAGGCTGTCATACATCGCCAACCTCTCCCTTCCCTCTTAGACCAGTATCATCCCCCATCGCTCACTCAGCCTCGCTCAAATCCCACAATGATGCCCACACCTCCGGTTGTCTCCCGCAAGCGAAAGAGACCCCACCAGTACACCGTCAGCTATAGTGAAGTGCAGGAAGTCGACAATGAAGGCCGTGTTCGTGAAGTTATCGTTATTGACGACACTCCTCCTCCATCCACCATATCTCCCGCAACAACTCATACCAACGCTTACTCGGCTTCCTACCAACCCCCGAGTTATGCCGCTCCAATCAGGACAAGGGCCCGTGCAGCCGCCGAGGCCCAAGCCCTGTCAGCTAGTACTTCTTCGGCAGTGCTGGTGGCGCCAGCGCCAAAGAAGAGGAAGCGGGACCAGGCTGACGACCCCCGTGGGACCATCGTCAAGAAGACCGCTACTGGCCTCCAGCAACAGGCCGCCATACCCTCCACCAAGTCGTGGGCAAGCGGCAGCGGGCCTGCCACCACAGACGTACGTAACTCTTTTTTGCTCACAACTCGATTGCCAATTCTACTTTAAATTCTCCATCAGCCTTCCAATGGTGTCGTGCCTTGTGATGATAAGGAAGGCCATTATATTATTGTTCCAGACGACATAATTTATAATCGCTGTAGGTCCTCATCAGTTCTCAGTTTTCTCCCATCACAACCATGCCCTGCAGATCGCACGGTTCGTCTTCTTGGTCAGGGCACCTTTGGCAAAGTGGTCGAAGCAGTCGATATTCAGACCCAACACCGTGTAGCGATTAAGATTATTCGAGCCATCCCTAAGTACCGCGATGCAAGCAAGATTGAGATTCGTGTCCTCCAGAAGCTCAAAGAAAGAGACCCTGCAAACGTCCAGTCAGTTTATCTGCTTTGTAATGTTTTACATAACACTGATATCCCACCCTTTTTCCAAGCAAATGCATCCACCTACTACACTGGTTTGACCACCGAAACCATATCTGCCTGGTTTCCGAACTGTTGGGCATGTGTGTATATGACTTCCTCAAGGAAAACGAATTTGCTCCGTTTCCTCGGAACCACATACAGTCATTCGCCAAGCAATTGCTTGGAAGTGTTGCTTGTGGGTTTTTTCTTGTACCTCGTTGGGGTATAGCTCAATATGTACCGCCCTAGTCCTGCATGATCTCCACTTGATACATACAGATCTTAAACCGGAAAATATCTTGCTTGTGCACAATGACTACAGGGTTACTGTTGTGCCCGTACCTGGAAAGGTGAGTAGCTACTGCATCTTTCCACTTAAATCAGATATGTGTGTTGAGGTTTTTGATCGCAGCGGAACGCTCCACCACGGACGAAACGGATGCTTCAATCCACAGACATCCGCCTCATAGATTTCGGTTCTGCGACGTTCGAGGAAGAGTATCACTCAACGGTTGTTTCGACACGTCACTATCGAGCGCCGGAAATCATCCTTGGTGCGCTACCTTTATAGGGTTCACTCTTTTTGCTTACATGAATGTGCTGTGAAGGCTTGGGGTGGTCATACCCGTGTGATGCTTACTCATTGGGATGCATTCTTGTCGAATTTTATACCGGCGTTGCACTCTATCAAACGCATGATAATTTGGAGCATCTAGCCATGATGGAAGCAGTGATGGGGAAGATGCCTGATCGTTTTGCGCGTGCAGGGGCTCGGTCGAAACCCGAGTTCTTTAAGGAAGGCTCGCGGCTTGACTGGCCTAAGCCCAAGGCCTCACGACAAAGCAAGAAGGACGTTCGCGCCACCAAGTCACTCGTGGTAACTAGTCTTCATACAATCTACGTTTCGTTACTCAATTTATCTCTTCATAGGAGGTTATACCACCCAGCGACCAGATCAACAAACACTTTTTGGATCTTGTTCGACGATTACTCGCTTTTGATCCCGCACAACGGATAACTGTGCGGGAAGCTCTTCAACATCCGTACTTCTTCATCAATGTCCCAGATGAACTGTAGCCCAGATTATCACAGGTTATCTATTTCACTCTGTAGATCACTCCTTTTCCTCGATTACTACTCCCTCACCAATCTCTGCGTCCACCTCCGCAGCACATCCCCAATCCCACCTTGGTTGTTATTATGGTGTTCGGTCGTGGTCATGTACAACGCAAATCAGCTCTCATCATCCCCTCATCCAATCCCGTCTGATTGTCATCCATCCCTTTCGCATTACCCATTTCTGACCATCAGGTGCAAATAATTGTTTTTTCCACACCCTTCAAGCAATATCGTATGTTTTACTCGCCGGACGGAGCAATAGCTACCTGTTCTCTGTTGTTGTCTTATAACACGCCATCTTTCCATGCGCTTACTAGGCGTCTGGTGCTCTGTAAAGAACGACGGCATGGGGAACTCGAGCGACAGCGGTAGGTCGATTAATTCTTGCTGTATAACCCAACTTATATTGCATTTATCGGAATCGTGCTAGTGTACCAATAACTTCCAAATTTGCTCCCTCAGCATGACAACGATGTACGGCACCCTTCAAGTTTGAGTATCCCACAGTAGATCTACCCCTGCATGATTCAGATAAATGGTCAACCTCTTTCCCTGGTGCGAATACGGAAGAGGACTTAATACATGTATTAGTACTACCAAGCAAAGGTGTGCTTGCTCAGCAACAAAGGTACCGAGGTGATCTCCAGATCTAGCACGGGTCGGACTAGGGACCCGAAGCATTGCCAGCCGGACTAGGTGGCCTCAAGCCATTCCTATTCGTACCACCGAAGGACTGCACCACGTCACATGTTCTACACTGATTACGATAAACCCGCCGTCCGACTTGGGAACCTTTCAAGAGCTCGGATTGCCATCACCCCGTGTGATCTCATATATCAGCTTCTGGGTGTACCTTTCTATTCCATCCTCGTGTAACGTCCACGGCATTGCTCCCACCATGACATCCCTTTTCCGCGTTTTATCCCGCCGTGGATGTCATGCTGGATATTATGCGGATAGTCCAATGGACTGTCGTTGATGATATAGCCTTTATAGTCTAGCCAGCGAAAACAAAAACAACAAAACCAAAATGTAGTACATGCTTCGCGCAAAGTTAAATGGGAGGTGAGTCATCCTGGACGAAGATGACGATATAATCCCTCTGACTCGTACCAAATACGTTCCAAACGAGAGGATGACAATCGCAGTATGCTCTTCCTACTCTCTTTTCCGGGGCGTAGTAGGGAATGTTCTTGCTGGCAGTATCTCACCGCCTGTCGTGTTGAGCATGATGTTGCGCCGTCATCTGTCAGGGCATTAAAATGCAAGCCTCTCGGACTAGGCGCTTATCATCTCCCTCTGGGAAAACTATGGACGACTAGTCCTTAATCGGTGTTTCCGAAATCCGAAATAATTTCTGAACCGCAGACCAAGGGGAAGGTGATCAGTGGGGTCACTTACTGTCATGAGCCCCGAGTCGTCCCATATGGCACATTTGCCCGACGCCCATGCACAAAGTTCAGTGTTTCTACTGAGACTCCGATGCATTTTGCGTGTTCCATACGCTTAACTTCCAATATCGTTAATATTGTATACACATGACAAAGTGCGAGTTGTACCTTTTGGAAGTCAAGGTCATGTGAAGCTCAGATGTCGTGTCGCCCTTGAGGCAACCGCCTATGGCGCGCAACTTTTTTTCTCAGTGCACTTTTTTTTTGTCTCGTTGAATGTACTCAGCTACGTACAAAATATACGTGCGTGCTACGATGGAGTGATGAAGCAAGGGAAAAATGCCGAGCTCTCTCTAGCCCAAGGTGGACGTGCTCACCAAGGACCCTGAGGGCGTATTCAAAAGCACAACAATAAGCTGGTGCAACATATTTCAGAGGAGTACACACCTTTTTCCAGAAAAATGAAAGGTCGAACGATGACAGAGGGCGAAAGTGTGCATGACTACCGCGCAGCCACGTTCACGGGACGGGTGGTACCGCAATCTGAATATAGTAATCGAATGACTAATACAAACATTCGCTCACCGGTACAGCATGCGGTCAACGTTATATTGTAGGGATGTTGTGGTATAACAATGATGGCGAAGAGCATAAGGGCACGCCAGATGACGACGAGAATTATTCAGACGCACCCGCAAAGCCCCTGCATGCACTTGATGGGACAAGACACCCGAAGACAATCCAGATGGACAAACTGGGAGTCAAAGTGCACATGCCGGATGCATCAGAATGCGACGGGAACACAAGAACGTGACCGACGAAGCTTCAGAATGTATCAGGACAAGTCAGTAAACAGGGAGAGCAAGTGAAGTAGCTGAACTCACCAGAAGAGGCCTCAAACGAGCCAGACGAGCCAGGCAGCTAAGTGGCCACACCAGGAAAACTCCACACCAATTAATCAAGAATGCTTCCCAGGCAGCAAGAGCAGTGAAAGTGGTAACACGAACCCGTCAAGTCGAGATACCGTACCAGGAGGTGCCGACGTGCTAGGGGCAACAAGCAATGTTGAGGGCAACTTGGAACGCCGAACCGGGGTTGAGATAGATAGGAAATGGCGTGAAACAGATGGCGCTTGCGACAACCCGAAACAGTGAAAACGCGATTGCTGGCTAGAAGCACGCCGAGTTAGCACGGACATGACAAGTACGAGATGACGTAGATACCTGGACAGCACACTCCGAGCTACCGACGCGTCACCGCACATCCGAACCCACCGCGTCAATAAGGACGACTGAAAATACCAATCCGAACGGCCACGAATTGTTGCATGATGTCTAGAAGAGTCAGCAGAAGATTCCAGGTCGCACACCTATGCAAGATGCTGCGGAAGCTGAGGAAACGCAGGCAAGTCTTACCGCCACCGCGACATACCATATTAGGCGATTTCGCGAGCGCAGTGCGAGTCAGACTACTTCGTTTACACTCCTCTTATTAGACAATTTCAGATATCATTCATCTTTTGCTTACAAGCATTGTAACCTATTGGCCCTATTGGTTATACGCTTGAGGGGTATGTTGAACGCGAAGAGGGATTTTTAAAAAATCATTGTAAGCACTCCGGCTTACCTAGGTCCCGTAACTAGTACATATACCGTCCGTGATACTGAATGGTGTTCATTCAGTATTTCCGCCTTTTGGCTGTGCGGCTAAGCGCGGCGGTCTAGTCGTCACGATCATGCGTTGAAGAAGAAAAATCATTTAGTCGAAAAAAGAAAAAAAAAGAAAAAAAAATCGCACGATTATTTCAGGGTTTGCAGCGCCATAGCCGCTAGTGACAACCCATACCCAACACTATTCCGCACGTCGCGACGAGGCGAGGTCAGTGGTTGACAGCATCTTAAATTTTATGATTCTTATTTCGACGTGATAACAGATAAACCCTTGAACAATGGGACTGTTCGTTAACGAAATTGAGCTAGGGCAAACCGTCGTGGGACAGTTGATGCCGCTATTGGACAGAGTAGCCAATTGGGTGATATTTTGCATTCTGATGTGCACGATCACATACTTTATCCGGGAGTGTCAGAAGGAGAGAAGGGAGAAAAGGTTGCATGCGGAACAATTGAAACTGTACTCTCGTTTGTCGGGTGATGATAAATAATTAATGCTGAGTTTACTCCGCGACAACATCTTGGATGGTGTAAGTCGTAGTCAAGGGTGTATACTTTAATACAAAAATTCCCAGGATATTGTAACGCATCTGTGAGCATTGCTGTATTGTCATGTCCAACGATAGTATGCATCTTATGCACCAAAGTGGCTCTATCGATTGGTATCATTTGAATGAACTGCAATCGGCGAGTAAAAGTATTCGACCAAACAAAACAAAATACAGCCGGCACCTGTCTCCCGATTTCCACCTGGGGCTCAGTTCACTGCATACGTTATACTCTGCGACCATGTCCGACAACAGAGCTGAGTTGATCAGAGGTCTGTAGCTTTGGACTATATTTCGTATCTTTTTTTTTTCTAAACCTGATTCCTTCATGATACAAACCTGGGATGTAGCTAGACTTCAGGAACGCGAGGATTTCATCCGCGAGTCGTGGATCAAAGCCATGGAAGCCCGCTTAGTGCGGGATGAGCTCGTCAAGTGCCAGCGACATGAGGGTGTCAACTCGCTCGAGAACTGCCGGTGGTTGTCGGAAAAGTACTCTCAAATGCTCGTGGAAAACAAAGTACGTAGGCCCCATGCCCCCTGTCACGACAGTTGATCAAGTTTTGGCTGAGCAGGTAAAAGGATACAAAAAAATTGATGTTTAAGTGCACGGCGATCCTGGCAATTTTGGCGGTGTTCGATTACTTCGTCTGTCGCATCTTATGAATAGCTATACCCTGCTGCACAAATCCATTCCTAGCGTCTGCGTATAAATTATATGCATCCTCGAGATAGCTGAGAACACAGAGGCTCGTCTACCTAGTATGAAAGGCCAACTCAAATAGAAGACCTTATTTTCTGCCCTTGCGCCGTCTCCCTTCATTTGCACTCGTCTCACTGGCACTCAGTTCCTCTCCGCTACTGGCAACAGTGGGTTTTCTAGCCTTTGGTTTCTTGAGGTGGTGTTCAGGAATCCACTCCTCCTCGTATCTAGCTCCGCTGGACGTGACTGTGACTACACTGGCAGGAGCGCTAGCTTCAGGGCGGACGCGTCTAGGCTTCTTTACTTTCGCAGTAGGGAAGTATGTGAGATAGAAAAAGTATGAGGCCCCGCCAAGAAATGCAGCCACGATCAAGTAAGTTGAAATACTAGTTATGGTGGGAAATGAGCGAAAAAGACTGGTAGAGCATTGAATGACTGACAGCCTGAAGTCAAACCAAGAACCTTCGGGTTCAACGATGGTTACGACAGAGTCGAAAGCCGTGACGCGAAAGTTAAGGTCCTGAGAAAGTGTAGACTATCGAAGAGGTGTACAGCGTTATGAAACTTATGAAACTTACATCCACGGAATGCTCCAACCAAATATTAAGACGGAGGTCTCCTGGCTGTAATTTGTGTTAAGAGAGGATGGGGAACCGAAACCACGCGTACCCTGAACCTGTGACAGATCATGTTGGCTTCCACAGACGGCAGAGAAGGAAAAGGCTCACTCGGAGTAGAACGAGTAAGGTACTCTGAGCTTTGACTTTTCCAACAACGGCAGACCGTACTTGAGAGAAGTTGTCTAAAAAACGAAAGATGAGTCGGCAGTAAACGAGAAAGGGAAAGAACAAACATTCTTGACCAGAGCCCCGCTATCGGGGTGATGGAAAGAACCACCAACAGAATTGACTGTCACATTCTGGTCGCTCTTGTTTTCGACCAAGAGGTATATCTGGTTGCGTTCACCATTAACCACATCTATAAAAACGCGTCAGAAAAGGGCGAAGACAATAATATCGATGGTACATACGACCAAAAGGATTTTGTTCAGGGAACGAAGCTTCAATGACAATTTCGGGTTCGACCGACTCGACCGGGGCTGAACGCATTGTCAGGCTATTATAATGACAAACAGGATACACGCACACGCAGATACAGCAAGAACGAGGAGGGAGACGAACGCGAGAGCACCAGCGAAATGCATGGTAGCAAATAGAAGCCAGGTATACTACTTAGTACAATATTAGTACTAGTCAAGTAGTACCGCCACGCTCCCCGGGTTAGGGCAGGTTTGTCACTCAGAATCACATGATTGGCGGTACCAAAGCTAATGAATAGTACAATCACACTAATGAAAACACATATATAGACATGGCATCCCATGCCAATTCACAGCAAGGATGCCAACCTTTCCCGTCTCTCTCCCTGTGTCCCAGCCCCTCATCACGCTCACTTACCGTGCGTATTTTTAATTCTGGTCATCTCCGAAGCGCACAAATAATGACGTGACTGTTTGTAGCTCAGGATGGTATATGGATAATCGAATTGCACAACGGACAGGACTCCAGACTAACAGCACGTCTGATCGACCATGCACTCCGGCCTGCACTCGACCTCGTTGAAGAACACTGGAAGAACAATGGGATTTCTGCTGGCGCTATCAATGGCGGCGCTGTTATCATCGTGGGGAAACGTAACCAGGACAAATTCTTTAGTAATGGCTTCGAGTATGAAAGTATAAGGGACAACCATAGTTTCTTCACCTGTCTGTGTCTCTGTTCTTGCCGGATTCTAACCGTGTATGCATACTTGTTTATATTCAGTCACTGCAAATCCGCTCTACGCACGGCTGCTGACCTTTCCGAGTGTGTTTTTTCCCACCTCTGTCATTGTATTCGGGTTCACTGTATCACTCATATCCAGTTCCTCTTATTGCGGCCATCAATGGCCACTGCTTTGCTGCCGGATTTATGCTTGCTCTCTGTTGCGACTACCGGATTATGACCGACGGGAGCAGAAGGCGGGCGTGGTTATGCATGAACGAAGTATTTCTACCGAAACTTAATGGATCATGCACCGACACATGCGACCTTACAGGTTCATTTTGGTGCTCCTTGGCCCCTCTCCTTCACCGCCATGCTGAATGCCAAGATATCCGACCCTTTTGTTAGGCGACGTATCGCTCTCGAAGGACATCGTTTCACACCAGGTGAAGCCCATGCAGCACACATTGTAGATCGTCTTGCAAATTGTAGCGGAACAAGCGTCAAATCCGGAACTGAAGTTGTGCTAGAGGAGGCTAGCAAGCTCGCAAAAGAGGTTTCTCCTTTGGCAAAACAGGGCGTGTGGGGCTCGATCAAAACCTTCCTTTACAAAGATTGTCTTGACGCTATCCACTTGGATGCGCGTGAGCATGTACCACCCCCTCCTGTGGTGCCAGCGAAACTATAGGTTTTCTGGCTGTTTATTCCATGAGGTATGTCTAGCTGGTATAAGTGTGCTCCATCTCTGATGCAACTAACGCGTCCAGTTTTGAAATCCTTTTTTCATGTTCCCCCCATCATGATCGCGATCGGCCAGAACATGAATTCGTTAGCCATGGTGACATTACAAAATCATGCTGTTTCTATGGAACTACTTTCCAATATAAATCCTAAATTCACACCAATTTGAGGCACCTATAGGGGAAGTGAGTCCACGTTCGATTTCAGTGCATTGTTCATTTTGGAAAATTATGTCGACAAGGTAACCCGTACCTCGCATTATTTACGTAATCAAAGGGCATATCCATTGGGATCACAGGTGCAACCGTAATAGCTTATAAGGGAGGCCAAGCGGCAATGTGATTGCCACCGTTCTCGCAGTTGCTCTCCTCCTTCCTGGCCAGGCGCCATTTCCGTCTTTCACGGTTGCTAGTCGATTGACTTTTCCCTTCCTTTTGAACCCCCCTGAAGCTAGTGTCGCTAGTCGACAAGATTTCACCTCACTCGTTTGATCTTATTCTGATAAACCATGAAAGCGTCGTCGTTTTCTTTGGTCGTTTTAGCATGGCTCCTGAATTTTATACCAGCAAGTGCTTTTCCTACCCTCGTCCGTCGTTCACTCCAAAGTAATTCTGGAATAACTACACTGCCCTTGAGACGTCTGCATATCCCACGTGCAGACCTCCACCCCCAAGTTGTAAGTTATCCCTATCCGTTTCTAATTTGCCTAATTCTTTGGTAGCATCTACAACAATTGATTAACCGTGGTTCTAAACGTCTCGCTCGAATGACAGGCCGCAATGAACCATCAGAGGAAACTCTCCGCTCAGAATTACACAAGAGATTGTATTTGGTGGAGAGCGGGCCTGGATCGCGCTTTGGGATAGCTGCGGAAGTCGAGGAATCCGATTTTAGCAACAGACATCACAAGTCAAGTCAAGCTGCTGCTGGCGCACAAGACAATTGCACAATAGCTGTCGGGGACGGAAATAGCACCACCGGTACTGGAAACCCAGAAAATAATAGCACGAGCGCCGGCGTTTCACCCCTGGACATTAAAGCAGCGACCAATGGTGGTGTTACATACGCCAAACCGCCCACTGCCAGCGACACTCTCGGACTGGATATCGAGTGAGTTGGACTCTTTATTTACGAAATGAACATGATTGAATTCTGAGGTGCCACGCTAGTGCCAATGATCTGGCATACCTTTCTGTCATACAGATCGGGACGCCTCCACAAAATTTCCTGCTACTCATGGACTCGGGCAGCGCAGATTTTTGTAAGGGGTGGAATCATAGCCGTGGAACATTTTGTTGATGTCACCATGCAGGGGTCGCAGGAGAAAACTGTCAGGCTTGCGTAAGTTGATAGCTAATAGGTATCGATCGATTATTGACATTGAAGTCGAAACAGGGCAATCATACCACCCTTGGACCTCAAAGCTCCAGCTCGTTCGCGTTGAGCAACCAAAAATTTTCGGTTACATATGGATCAGGGGCGGTACAGGGTTTGCTTTGTCAAGACGATGTCAATATTGCGGGTCTAGTACTGAAGGACCATACCTTTGGTGTTGCAACTGCAGAGTCGACCCAATTTGCCACAGATAACATACCCTTTGATGGCATCATGGGGCTTGCGCAATCCGTAAGCTTTCATTTCTTCGTCTGAATTACAACTCACAGTCCCTTAGAAACTGTCCCAGGAAAAAGTACCCACTCCAGTCGAGTCGCTGGCAGAGAACAAGCTCATCGAAGCTCCTATCACTTCCTTCAAGATACCGCGTCTCTCCGATCAGCTCAACGATGGACAAGTCACCTTTGGAGGGCTTGACCCAACAAAGTTTATCGCCGACACGCTCGTCACTATTCCCAACGTCAACACGCAGGGATTCTGGGAGGGCGAAATCGATGCCATCACGGTCGACGATGTAAACATCATGGGCCTCGCTGGGCGCACCGCCATCCTTGACACAGGTACCACCCTCATCCTCGCGCCACCCTTGGACGCGGCATTAGTGATAGAGAGCCTCGGTGGTACTTGCGATACACAACAGTGCACGATTCCTTGCACGACCCAAGCGAGTCTCGCGTTTTCTTTTGGGAACACCTCGTTTGCAATCGATCCCCGAGATCTGGCTGTGGTGCCTCTCGACCTCAATGACCCCACGGGCACATGCACCGCTGGGATCCAACCTCAACAAATCGGGACTGACACGGAGTGGCTAGTGAGTGATGACTATCTTTCATTTCTCGGGTGATGACCGTTGACGATGCATTTAGGTAGGAGATGTTTTCTTGAAGAACGCCTACTTCTCTACCAACGTTGCAACCAACGAAATTTCGCTCGCTCAGCTGACCAAGCCTTGATTATATCCTATTCTAATCGCTGGCTCGATTAGCGCTTCTTGGATGTAACTATGGCTGAATGTGAATGATAAGCTGCTACACTTATTAGTTGGAATGGTGTCGCACACAATCTGTGTGCCATGTCTCTGGGAAATGTGCAGACGTTGCCGTAGTCACCCGCTACTTCTTGCGAAGCAGCTCTTTTGCCACCTCTCCGTTGTCCGCTGACTGGTCCGGTAACCAGAAGGCCTAGAAATGATCAATACTATGTCCATAGCGAGAATCAAACACGTACTAATTCAGCACCGGCAGTAACCATCATCGCCAACCGGGGGTTAAAGCGTACGCATCTGGAAGGACCTGGGTGCCCATCCAAATTGACCAGAGGCTGTAGTCGCAATGGTGGGTTCTTGAGATCCACCTGACCCGTCCGGGAGGGCAGATTCTGCACATCCCAGACGGAGATGCGGCCGTCGAGGCTCCCACTAATCACGTATTTGCTATCTGGCGTCCACGAGACCTCCTCTCCGCTGTTACCTCGAACGGGATCTATGCTTTGAGGCGAGTCCATGCGCCTACGTTCGAGTCCAATGCGCCCCTCTAATTTTGCGATGAGATGGCCCTCGAAGGCATCGACGACGTAATGTGCGTCGCCCGAGCAGCCCACGAGAATATACTTGCCATTCGAAGAGAAGGCGAGCGACGTGATGTAGATAGGCCTCGGAGGGTAACTGATGAGAGCCAAGGTCGGGTCCTCGAGTGTGATGGTCAGAAAGGGGGCCTTGTCGTAATTCGCCTGATCATACAAGAGGATTCGTGAATAGTGATTGACGGCGACTGCAAAGACGATTCCAGACGCATCGTATGCAATTATTGGGGCGGCAGGGAGATTGAGCAAGCCGCGGCAGGTGGGGACGCGAAGGTCCCAGAGACGGACCGTTTTGTCCATGGAGCCAGACATGAACCCGTCGTCGACGGGCGACACCTCGAGCGATATGACGCGTTGTTTGTGCCCCTTGAAATATTGCAAATATTTATTGTCGTGCAGGGAGTGGTACCGTATGGTGTCGTCTTCCTTGGTGGAGGCATGTACGACCGTGGTGTTCTTGTGGGTAAACCGAGGGAGATCGACGCCATACTTTTTCGAATACAATGTTTTCAGGTGCCTGTGTTTGTGCTCAGTGTTAAGCTTGTACCTTTGGCAGAGCAGAATAACTTGCTTGCCCGTCTTACAGCTGTATAACCGAAAGGTCTCATCTTCCGACGCGGTCAGGACTTGATCCCCTCTGTCATCAAAGGTTATTGCGGTGATATGTCGTGGACCGGCATTCACCCTCGGACCCCCTGGCGTTGAAGGTGGAGTCGGCTCGACGGCGCCCTTGAATATTTTGGCAGGCTTGAACTTGGTCTGTACGCCGTGTCGCTTAGCACGGCGCTGCGGGGAGAAACGGCGACGAGACAAACCATGAGCGCATTGGAAAGCGGGATCGTCGGCAGTGTCGGGTTGGTGCCATTCGTGGGTGCTGTTGGGGGTGCCATACCAAGGATCGTTCTGGGCTGAGTTTGAACGACGACGTCCACCATGTCAGCCGAGGACGAGACCGCCAAATTATGGAAAGTCAACCGAACGGTGCACGAACTCGTCAGGGACAGAGTCGGTCGCTCATTATCCTCTGTCACGGCACGAATCTCATTCAGCGAGCTAGGGCTACCAAGTCTCTGACGAAGAAATCACATTGGACCTGGCCACCTTCCGATCACACTACGCCAACAGCGGCGGAAGCGTAGAGTGCGTCGTCGTTCTAGGCCGTCAACAGGAGCTCACGGGACCGGCCACAGTCGAAACCAGCTCAACTTCTTCACCAACTCGCGAGATAATCCCTCCAACCAGATATTTATCTTCTTTTCCGACGAGAGGAGTGTTGGTGTCAAAACGATGCGAAAGTACGTGCTGCTGCACGCCATGTCTCTCCGTTCGAAAACTCACTTGATTGCAAGGTTGCTCGGTATTCTCGAGGAAAAGTCCATACAGAGGGGCATCATCATCTTTCCCGGTAACATGACATCGTCAGCACGAAAGGTGATTGTCATGCCTTGCCCTGACTTGGAGTTGCCCGGCCTGATCTTGTCTAGGTCATTGCGGCAATGTCTCAACAATACCGACTGGAAGAATTCTCAGAGGCTGATTTGCTCGTCAACATCACCCATCACACTCTGGTCCCTCGCCACGAGGTCCTCACGCCAGACGAAAAGAAACAGCTGCTCCTAAAATAGTAGGTTGTCTCCCATCATCGACGGTTCGTGCATTAAAATGGTTGCGATTCAGTCGATTGAAGGAAACGCAACTTCCTCGTATTCAGTTGGCAGATCCCGTCGCCCGGTATTATGGTCTTAAACGCGGACAAGTAGTCAAAATCACACGTCCCAGCGAAACGAGTGGGCGGTATGCGAGTTATCGTATATGCTTCTAACGATGTCCTTCTCTGTTTGTATCAGTTAGTTTTAATTTAATAGCCTTGCTCAGGTGACCTGGGAAGACGATGCCTCAGCACGCCCCCATTCACACCCACCGGCTCAGACGACGGTGACGAAGGCAAGCAGTGGTGCACCCGCACATATCACAGTTGATGTTGTCCTGGAGGTGGCTGGGCAGTGGATAAGCAGCCCTTCACTCACTCACTTCAGGCGATCAAGGTGGCAGAGAAACGCGACGGACATGTTCATGCCTAACAAAGTGTTAAAAGAGTATAGTATTGATGTTAACCACCGTGACAGACCGCTGCCTTCACCTGCGGACATGAAATGACATCATGGGCCCGAGGGCTGTAGTAACGCGAATCGGTTCGACTCCAACTCACTTGCAGTGGATATCTTGTGTATTATTGAGTCGTGCTGGGGTCTCCAATACTATTGCTTGGAATTACCAGTCTGTTGATATGCAGAATACGCAATTCCGCTTGCACATGTCGAATGTCGAATGATTGCACCTGCGATGCCGTTGAACCAGTGAAAATGTCGTCAGAGTAAGGAGCCGCTAATGTTGGAGGCAGGGGGAAGACGTCTTCCGTTTCGTAAACCATACGAACTTCGAGGAGGTCTGGCATACTCACTGTCGCACAACTAATCACCAGTTTTTTTTCGCTACGACTGGGTCGACAACCTACAAGTCAATCAGTTGAAACAGAGAGGGGATCACTAGTAAAGCACAAAAAAGAACTGCCTGCAGTTTAATGCACCTCTCGACTCG
>JBBPKM010000142.1:0-20424 GCA_038089255.1 Austroboletus rostrupii
CCACAGCCTTGAAGGCTATGTCTTATCTATGCTTCTTATTTGTCATGACAAACATGCTTTGACAGCATGGTATGCTTTTTATGAACCTTAACAACTTATATCTATTCTTTAGATTCTTAGAGAATTCTTATTGGATGATAATGGACTTTTATTTAGTTAGTGTATACTATATCTTAGATCCTATGTACATATGTGTACATAGTCCTTTCGTATATAAACCCCCAGGGTGACAGGACTGGATCCCCAGTCTTGAAGTCTTGGATCTTTCCTTCAAACAAGCCGCATAGCCATATGGCATGCATATCTGATGAGTTCTTCATTGAACTCCATTCCTTCATCCTCAGATCCCATTCATGCATGTATGCTGATGGGATATCCGGTCTCTACTTGAATTGCCCTGGAGGTCAAGTCTCTGTAGGGCTGCACTCCACCCTACCTAGGGTGAAGTGTAACAAAAAGAAGGCTTGGAAGCTATGAAACTCCCTCTAATGGAATAGTGAAGTTATGGAAGAAAATTCAGGTGGAGTGGAATGGAATACCAACTGAGGAGTGTCAGAAGTTGATTGAAAGCATGCCTAGATGGATTCAAGCAGTTCTTAAGGCAAAAGGAGGTCCTACCCAGGGTGAAGTGTAACACTGAGTAGTAGCTTGAGTTGTATGCCATTAGTTCCTTCTTATCAAGCAGATCTGGTGGCCCATGTGAAAGCAGTGGAGGCTCCAGCTTGGTGTGTAGCCTATATCCCCTATATCCCCTTTACCATGTGGAATTACAATGCCAATGCCCCAGAAGAGGCTAATACCTCATAATCAAGAATTTCCTGGTGCACCTCTCCAATATCTCAGATGTGACAGTTGCCTAATAAGGCACCACCTCCTAATGTATATACATTTTGTGTTCTCTCTAGTGTGTCATGGAGACACCATTTTAGAGCTTAATCTCTGATAGTGGTGACAAAACCAGCAATTTGTTGAATCTAAGTGCTATCTCATGCCTGTTATCCCAAAACTCCCATTTTACATCCCAGTCTGAATTTCGCAGGCAAAATAGCCAGTTACTGAGCCCACATTCCTATTCAGATCAGTTCCAGTAATTGTTCAAGTCACACTGTTTATAATCACTTCCTAGATGTATCCAATATATGAGCATGATCACTCTACCAGGCTTATGAGACCTCAACCTCATTGCATGATGATAGCTCCATTGAATGAGCACTTACTGACACAATGACCATAAACCATGCCCTTTCAGGAGCTGGACACAGTCTTGAACTGCCTGCAGATTCCCCCTGCCCTTTGCCCTCTGAAGACATGCATTACAACCTGCCTCCCTTTAGTTCTGTCAGCCCTCCTAGCACAGCTAAGGATTGCTGGAGTGAAGGCCACCAAAGAAATGCAGGCAATAAGGGTGATATCATGGAGTTAGATTCTGACCCTTCTGCACCCCCCTCTGCCACCCTCAAGACCACCAAACATAACCTCATGACTTTGCCCTCTACAAGGCCTATTCCACCTCTTGTGCTAGAGAGTGAAATTGATTGAATCATCTTGTGGCAACTTGGTCTAGAAATCCTTCAACCCACAGTTCAAGGCACACTAGATACCTGTATTTCCTGTCTAGCAGAACTGATTGACTCCTGCATTGCATCATTTCTGTCTCAACAGTCCCACCAAAGCAAGAAGGGTTATAGTGGGAAATGCAGCAGTCTTGCACTTGCCAAAGAATTTGATGGTGATGACAAAGAGGATGATAAAGATGAGGCTTTAGCAAAGCTCCATGCATAAAGATGAAAGACTGGGCTGTGTGGTCACAAAAATTACTTACATACAGTGACTGAATAAAATATTGCAATGTTTAACTCTAATGCATTGTTTGAAGTGTACTGCAGCCAGAACTGAAAATGGTACTTTGACTTAGTAGAATATATTAAAGTAGATGCTCTTGGATACAGAATTGCCTCCTAGATCATGTGATTTGGATCAGAAACTGTTGAGATATAGCCATTACAAAAGTGTCACTCCATTGCAACAGTTTTTTCACTTTTGGTATCTAGATATACTAGTACTTGGTATGACCTCCTTTTGCCTTAAGAACTGCTTGAATCCATCTAGGCATGCTTTCAATCAACTTCTGACACTCCTTGGTTGATATTCCATTCCACTCCACCTGAATTTTCTTCCATAACTTCACTATTCCATTAGAGGGAGTTTCATAGCTTCCAAGCCATTTTTTTGTTACACTTAACCCTGGGTAGGGTGGAGTGCAGCCCTACAGAGACTTGACCTCCAGGGCAATTCAAGTAGAGACTGGATATCCCATCAGCATACATGCATGAATGGAATCTGAGGATAAAGGAATAGAGTTCAATAAAGAACTTATCAAGTATGCATGCTATACAGCTATGCCAGAAGAACCAGGTTACAAGAGGTGTTGGAGACATCCTTAGGAAGCAAGATACCAAAGGCTGAAGGTCAGGCCTTGGTTAATGTATCAAGGGGAATTGGATGGGGATCCATTAGAGCAAGAGTAGGATAGGGAGAATCAAGCTAGAGTACATGGTTGAGTATCTAGAATTTATATACTAAGAGGAGGTCCAAGAAAGGAAGTGTCTAAGATAAGAAACAACTCAGAAATATCAAGAATAGTACAGAGGTGAGTCAGATGGAAGATCAGGGTAAAGGGAATCGGATCAAGGAAGCATAATAAAAAGAGATCTAGATATACATATAGCCATAAGGCAAATAGAAGGAAAAGCAATAATCAAGGAGAAAGGCTAAGGAAGGGAGCTCAGCTATGAATACACCCATATAGGGGATGACAGGGAGATTAGAGAATGAAGGAGAATATCTGTGATACAGAAGATCAAAGTGAAACAGATAGATTAAGAAAAAGAAGACTAGGAGACGAGAAACATCCAAAGGGTGTTGAAACACTCCAAGTGCTAAGGCCTGAATATTAGGGCTGAAACATGTCTTCTAGGGCTTTAGAGTGTCACCTTGGGCTTCAGCACCAAGGGCTTATCTTTAATAGATACTTTCTGGTGGAGTCTTGATACCAGGCCTTGCTGCCTAGGGTTGAATACCTGGCCAGCTCAAGGACTTGAGAGGACTTGCTTTAGTGGAGAGGAACTCCCTTAACTTTGGAGGGAAGATTTAGAACTTCAAGACTGGGGATCCAGTCCTGTCACCCTGGGGGTTTATATACTCTAGGACTATGTACACGTATGTACATGGGATCTAAGATATACTGTACAATAACTATATAAGCATCCGTTATTGTCCAATAAGAATACTCTAAGAATCTAAAGAATAGATATAAGTCATAAATGTCATAAGAAGTGTGCTAGTGCATGAGGCTAGCATGCACATCTAATAGATAATCATAGCCTTCAAGGCTGTGGTCATGAGGGAACCACATTCCAGTGTGGCAAATCTTGAGATAAATAAAATCTAAAAATAAATATCAAATGGAACTCTTGATCCATGCTGCTGCTGCATGTCTTCATATACAGCCTTGCAATGGAAGAGAATTCCATGGATCTAGAATAAATACCATGAGGGACCTGCATGGTGTGGCAGCATGCTGCAACCATGAGGCATAGATAGGAGTGAGTCCTTGTGACTCATAAAGAGGGGTGAGTCCTTGTAACTTATAGATAGAGACCCTGAGTCAGGGAACAAGATTCCGGATCATGTTATGACTTCAGAGAATAGATAGGATATGAGGCTGGCACAGCCATGCCATAAGAACTTGGTCTGGCAAGCCTAGATCCTTTGAGGAACAGCCATTCTGTGACTGGTGTGACTTGCATAAATAGAGTTCAGGGCTTGTCCCTGATTATGTAACCATCCAGTGATCCTTGATAAGATAGACAGAGGAGATAAGATAAGATCTTCAGAGAAGATCCCCTGATAAGATCAATAGATAAGAGATTAGATAAGTGCTGATATAAGCGCCCTTTGATAAGATTAGATAAGATCTTGCAACCAGGCAAGACAAGTCTAAAAATGAAAAATAAGGCCATCAAGGCCACTTGTCATGTTGACATATAAATATAGCCATAAACACTCATTTTCTTGTACCATAACAGGTGTGACAAATCCAAGAGAAGACCTGCTGTTGGAGCAAGCACAGCCAAGTGACTAGAAAGGCATCATTAAGATGCAAAAGGATCCAATGGAACATCTGATAAGAATCAGATGTGACTAGAATAAGATCTGTTGGAGATCTAAAAGGCCATGAGGCAAGACTAGAATTCCTGTGAGAGAAAAGGGCACAGGAAGCACATGGAACATCATCAGGGGATGTCCAGGGGCAAGGGAAAGCATTGGCTGATAAGCCAGATGTGCAGCAAGAAGTTCCTGATCATGTGGATAAGAATCAGGAGGATAGGAGAAGGACTGATGATCAATTAGTGAATATTTAGTGGAGTTCTGTGACTGTTGATGAGGCAGTGACAGGAGTAAGTCTGGGATGGTTGGAAAGAGCTGTGAGACATGTGGGGACTGCATTGAAAGTGCCAGGAGTAATCCAGAGGGCTAGGAGGAGATCTGGTGACAGGAGGAGATCCGGATGTCAAGGAAGCGGAGACACATCAAGAGGAGTTCTGATGGGTCGGAGCAAGTTTGGAGAACTCTTAGAAGCAGTCTAGAAGTGATCAGATCAAATGGAACACATGGCAGATAGCCATATGTGTCAGGTACCAAATATAGATCAGAGAGCATTGAGGTGGTAAGGGGAACCGGAGAGGACTGAGGAACATCCAGGGGAATGCTTGGAGCAACTAAGGACAGTTGTTCTTGATGCTTTTGATAAGATCAAGAGATTCTGGTTGGATTTAGGATCAGAAGATGATTTGGAAGTTCTGGTATGATCAAGTAAAGTGTCATCTCAATGAAGAGGGCACATCAGGGAATGCCCAAGGATACACAGAGATGATAGGAACTTGTCTGGATGCTGGCAGGAGAGACAGAGAGCCTGGTGAACATCTGATGGAGATCAGATGTGATCTGGTAGGCTTGATGCTTTGTTAAGGGACAAGCAGTCTGGTAAGTGGCTAGATAGCTCAATTAACTGTGGGTGGATTGGGTAGACATCCAGTAGGCACAGTAGATTGGTTGGGGACTTCTAGGAGTAGCCAGAAGTCAAATATAGGTCTAGAAGGAGGTATAGATCTAATTGTGAGCCAGATCTAGAAGAAGCAGTCAAGGAGGAGCACCAGAGGAGGCGGATGTGACTGAATACGAGGGAGATTTTTAAGAGTGGGTTCCAGAAGAGATCTAGAGACCTGGGAGCACTTCTAGGAGGACCAGAGGTTGATCTGATGAGGAGAAGATGTGGATTCAGTAAAAAGGACACCTCAGGATGAGATCAGATGATGTCAGGTCAAAGTACAAGTGTTTTGGTGAGCAGGGAGAGCATCTGGAAGATGCTAGATGTGATGAATTTAAGAGAGATCAGATTGTGATCCTAATCCAAGGATAGGAGGAGGTTAGAGGGTAGGAACAAGTTGTAACATCCCAATTGATCCCATCACTTCTAGACTGTGTCTAGAAGTTCTTTGAACTTTCTCTGACCCATCAGAACCCTTCCTAATGTGTTTCTACTTTTTCTGCCTTCAAATCTCCTCCTGCTTCCAGATTTTCTCCTAGTCCTCTGGATCACTCTTGGCACTCTCAGTGCAGTCCCCAATTGTTCACCAGCTCTCTCCACCTATTCCAGACTAACTCCTGTCACTGCCTTATCAACAGTCACAGATCTCTGCCAAGTATTCACTGATTGATTACTAGCCTCCTCTTAGCTTCTGATTATCTTCTACATGATCAGGAACTTCTTGCTGAGCATCTGGCTTATAAGCCAATGCTTGCCCTCATCTCTGGACATCCTCTAATGATGCTCCATGCACTTCCTATGTTCTTTCTCTTACAAGAATTCTGTTACACTTGTTCTGGGTAGGACGCAAGTGTAGCCTTGGATGAACCAAGTGCTGAGCGTAAACGTTAATAGCCCCTGTGGAAGGGAGCTCAAGAGGTAGCACAAAGGAAGCGTCCACTCAGAAGTAGGATGAAGACTTTGGTGCTCGATATACTCAACAGGAGAGAACGCTGAGGAGCAAAGGGGAACTTGGTATTAACCAAGGAGAACTAAACTAAAGTACATGATGTGCTACGCTCAATTGATATAGGTATTGTCGTAGAGCACGGGCCAGGAGAACGAAAGGAAATAAAGTACAGGACTGGGCTATCTGAATGAGTAAAGGTGCAGTCGTAAGACATAAGAAGGGATGACTGTGAAGGAATCCTGCTGCGGCAGGAATGATGCCGAGGTAGTCCATTAAGGGCAATCGCGAGAGAAATGATAATGTCCGTTAAAGAAAAAGGAATCGTAACACTACCCCCCATTTATCGTCCGAGCACTGCGACGGACCTAATTCAATCCCCGATCTGAACCACACGGGGACCCGGTAATGTTAGCATAAGCTTCGTCCGGTAATCCATTGTCTGAAGGTAGTGGAGAGGGTGGGGCAGGCTGGCGTATTGGAGAGGTAAGGCAGCGGGTATTTGCATGGGCATAGGAACATGAGCGACGAGTGTTTTGTGTAGCAGAGGGACGAAGCCGAGTGGATGGAAGAGGTAGGCCATAGACGACGGTGGCCCTACCCGAAGCGGATCGAAAGGACTGCTGTGAATTTTGTGAGGACAAGGATGAGGACGACAGTTGTCATGGTGGAGTGGGGCGTCGAAGAGGGCAGCAGTTGGCACGATGGCCTGGTGCCCACAAAATACAGGTGGGGCATTGGTAACTCTTGCAATCAACCTGTACATGATTTAGTCGATGGCATGGATAACACACCTGGTTATAGTGAGGATGATTGCCAGGGAGGGGGTTTCTACCGTTATCACCTGTCCACCAGGCGTCCACTCTTCGGGCATACATTTCTTCTTCTGTGTCCAGTGCTCGCGAGGAGGCGGAGGGTGTGGAGGGCTCATCGGAGAGACGCATCTCCAATGATGGTTTGGTTGCGAGGGCTTGACTATATTGATCTATGTCTAAAAGAAAGTCCATACACCCGAGTTCATTCATTGCCGTGATCAAATTGTCCTTCATGGAGGAATGGATCTGTAAGAGTCTTTGTCCATCGGTTTATGTTTGCCATGTCTGTAAAAGGCAATTGCCCATAGTGGTGATGGAGGAGGTGGCGAGGAATGCGAGGTAGAGGGACTGAAGGGCCGAGTTAGGTTCTATATGAGCGTCGATGGCTCGGGTGAATCGTGAGTCATTGAGAATTTGGTTATAGGCGATGGATCTAATGATGCTGCTCAGGTGCAATCATTGCTGAGTGGCTACGAGGGGAACTTCTACAGAGGGGATGATTGGATCGTTTCGAACAGGGGATGGAGAGCGTAACTGCCATGCATGTTGCCCCCAGGATACGCCTGGAGGTAGGCGGGGAAGTGGGTTGGGAGAGGCTGTGGATAGTTCTCGGGCTAGGGTTTCAATGGCTTCTGGGGTGATAAGCAGTGTGGGGGGTTGTGTGGATGACGGGGAAGGAGCTGAAGATCGTGTAAGGCTGGAGGGCGATGAGATGGAGACACACTATCTCCTGCCATCTATTCGTTTTTTATAGTCTATCAAGAGGGTCTGTGCGTTCGTTAAGTCTGACGGCGATCCACGAATCTTCTTCCAGTAAGTATCCTTTCCATTGGATGAGATAAGACCTTGCCGTCGGTCGTCTGCGATGGCGCAATATTTTCTCTATTTCGTATTCCTCTTTGCCCACGATAAGGTCAGGCAGGGGTTTTGGGAAATTTTGTCCATATGTCTCGGTCTCAGTATACCGTGTTAAGAGGTTCATGTGGAACACGTTGTGGATATGCCAGGTGCTTGGGAGATGCAATCGGTGAGTGATGGGCAATAAGACCTGTATTATTTTAAACGGCCCTTCCCATTTGGCCGCAAACTTGGGGTCCTGAATGTTGTGGCAAAGGTTCCATGCTTCCAACCAAACTTCTTCTCCTATTTTGAATGGTATGAACTTGCGTCTTGTTTGTTTTATCATAACTTGATGAGCTAACTCATGCATGGCCATTGCTTCATTCCTATCTGTGATGAGTCATTCTAATTGTAGTTGTACTGCCAGGAGATCCATTGGTGATACGACGGAAGGGAGCGCTATTGGTTCATAACCCATGCATAAATAGAATGGGGACTTTCCTGTTGTCAAATGGGGGCGATGATTGTGGACGAATTCTGCGGTGGTCAGGTGTTCTGCCCATTCCGTCGGGTGGTTGCCACAGATGATTCTTAGGTACGTTTCAATTTCCTGGTTGACTCATTTTGTTTCCCCGTCCATCTGTGGGTGGTATGCTGTAGATAATGCTAGGTGATAGCCGAGGAGACGTCCCAGTTCTTTTGCGAATGCTGAGGCGAACTGGGGGCCTCTATTCAAAATGATTTTGTCATATAGTCCAAAGCGTTTGTACACCGAATGAAAGAATAATTGCACAATGCCTTCTGCGGCGACTGCTTTTGTCATTGGGCAGAGAATTACCCCCTTTGTAAGCCCATGGTCGACCACGACCAATAAGGCATCAAACCCTTGAGAGACAGGGAGACCCGTAATGAGGTCGCATGAGATCTGTTGAAATGGGCGAGTGGCAGAGGAGGAAATAGGCGTAAGGGGCGGAACAGTAGGGTATGTGTTGACTTTGTGATGTTGGCAGGAACCACATCCCTGGACGTAGAAACGGACGAACGCGGCGAGGCCAGGCCACCAAAAATCAGCAGAAATGAGCTGGCGCGTTTTGAGGTATCCAGGGTGCCCCGCTGTGGGGTGATCATGATAGTGGGCCAGAATGGAGCGGTGGAGGGAGACATCCAGGGGAACATAGACACGATTTCGATAGAGAAGGACTCCATCTCTGTGTTGCCAATCGGCGAGATGAGAACGTAGGGTGGACGGGATGTCGCTCTGGATGGATTGGAGGGTGGAGAGTACCAACGGTCAGAGCTCGAGGATTGCAAGATGCAATTATGGAGGGTGACATCGATCAGGTTAACAAAAAGAGAGGGGGGTAAGAGGGTGATGTCAACATTATCAGAGGAGTCATTGGGGCAGTGGTCGGGATGGTGAGAAAGGGCATCAGGCCTGGTGAGGTGAGATCCGGGGACATGATGGATCTGCAGTTCGTAATCGGCAATATCGAGGAGCCAATGAGCTTGTCGGCAATTTAGTTTCTGGGATTGTTTAAAGTAAGTCAAATTTTTATGATTGGTAAAAACAATAACTGGTGCACTTGTGCTGAGAAGGTAATGTCGCCATGCAGTGAGGGCATGGATTACTGCCAAGAGTTTGCGGTCATAAATATCATAGTTATGTTCGGTGGGGGAGAACGTCTGCAATAGATAGGAGCAGGGTTGCCACTCCGCATTTTCATTTTGCTGGAGGAGAACACCTCCCATAGTGTATTTGGAGGCATCAGTTGCAATGGTGAATGGTTTGGTAGAATCGGGCATTTGGAGAACAGGTTGAGAGGTAAAGATCTCCTTCATTCGATTGAAGGCAGCATCACATGCAGGGGACCACAACCAGATGTAATCTTTCTTTGTAAGGTCCAAGAGGGGGCAAGCGATGTTTGAGTACCTGGGAATGAAGCAACGGTAGAAATTGGCAAACCTGAGGAAGAAGTGTACTTCTTTAGGCTCCGTTGGAGTGGGCCAAGAGGCAATACCTTCCAATTTGATGGAGTCCATGGCTAGGGAGCCCGGTTTCGCGATCATACCGAGATATTCAACTGATTCCGAGTTGAAGAGACATTTCGGTAGACATAGCCGCAGGTGTAACTCGCACATCTGCTGAAGAACTCAACGGGTTGTCTTGTCGTGAGATGTCTGGTCAGGAGAAAAGATGAGGATATCATCCATATAGATGACAATTCGTCCTTCGGCAATGAGATCACAGAATTCATTATTCATGAAATCCTGAAAGGTTGCTGGTGCATTCTTTGGTCCAAAGGGCATGATGACCGGTTTGAATAATCCGCGGTGCATAATAAAGGCGGCTTTCCATTGGTCACCTTCTTTGATCCGAATATTGTTATATCCCCATCATACGTCAAACTTCGTGAAGATTTTGGCCCCCCAGAGTTTATTGAGCAGGTCTGAAATGAGGGGAAGGGGGTATGCATCCCGGATTGTATGGTCATTGAGATACCGATAATCTTGTACTGGTCGTAGTTTGCTGTCTTTCTTTTTGACGAAAAAGAAAGGGGCTGCTTGGGGAGAAGTCGACGGTCTGATTTTTCCTAAGGCTAGATTTTCGTCTAGGAAGACATCTTGCGCCGTGCGCTCTTCTGCTGTCAAGGGATACAGTTTGCTGATTTTCAGTTTGAAAGTGTTTGTGAGGTTGATTTCATGGTCACAGGCGTGTAACAGAGGAAGGGGAGTATCTTCATCTGAGAAAATGTCTGTGTACGTGGCATATTGTGGTGGTAATGTTACCTCCTCCTTCCTTGCGTGGATCACTAGATCCGTAGACGTAGTCAAGGCTGCACACATCAGGGCAGGGTTTGGGATGAACCGTCCATTTGTCAATACTGTCCGAGATAGGGTGCAGAGTGATCGTAAGTGTGCCATGTCTCGGGCCAGACAGATCGTGCTGCACCAGACATCATTTTTGGTGCGGCCCAGGTAGCTGAACAAATGTTCGTCTACTAAAGCGTCTACCTCCACATATCGTATAGAGGGAGGTTCGTGACTTGGTTGTCTGAGGTTATATAGCTGTGCCTTGCGCTGCTTTTCCTGTTCGTGTGCTGCTATGAGGTCCGCCAATTGATCAGATTCTTTCGGAACTCGTAGAGTCTTCTTCTTCCAATCTATCTCCAGGTTGGTAGCTGTAAGCCAGGGGAAACCGAGGATCATGGTTTCTTTTCCGCAGTTCATGAGATAGAAGTCTGTGGATCATACGTATCCGTTTACATTAATGTACAACGTTGTTTTGAACTTGATAGTTCCGTTACTGTTGGTTGAAGCATCGACATTTCTAATTGTAACAGGGGTTGGGAGACATGTGCGAGGAAGATGTCATGACCAGGCAAATTCCTAGTCAATGCAAGATACTTGTGCTCCTGAGTCAACGAGAGCGGTGGTTGCTACAGCTTTGATGTTCATGTCATTGGGCATCATTATTTGAATGGGGATCCTCATTGCTTTCATCGATATTGGTACAGTGTTACATGAAACATCTATAGAAGAAACATGTGTAGCAGGTGTTCCTCCAGTTAAAAACCCAAGTGGATCTTTCCTATAGTTTCATCATCTTGCATCTCGGAGATGCTTGCCTTGGTTTCTTCTTTGACTTTTCGTATGGTCTGCAGAGGTGGAGGTCCTCGCGGCTGCGTATTGTTAGGACAAGTTCGTACCAAATGTCCTTTTCTTCGGCATAGGAAACATAGTCTCTCCTTTCGGCATCTTTCTCGTTCTTCAGGCATGAGCTTTTTGATGGTGACGGCGTCAACATCCATTGAATTTGGGTCACGTATGGGGGTGTGTTGTTGTTGGTAGGTCAGGGTAAATGGGGTATTTCCTCGCCCTCGATCTCTTGTGATTTCTAACGACCTTTCCTCAACCCCAGCGAAATGAGTTGCTTTGGCATACCATTCCATGACCTTAGTGGGTACCTTTTCCATAGATTGGATACGACGCATGAGAGGTACAGGAATACCGGTGGCAAAGTAATTGATGAGGACCTGGTCATCTGTGATGCTCGTCAGGGCGACCTTGCTCTGGAACATAGCAATGTAGTTTTGTAGGGCAGGGTTATATCCACCATTCTTGTTTTTGGAGAGTCTTTCATGGGATAGCCATGCTAGCGAGTCTCCTTTGACGTCCACGTTCTCAAAGGTAGCATGAAATGCTTCTTCAAAATCTTTCCAGGTACCTAGATCAAAGGTTCCTGCCATAAGTTTTGATTCTCTGAATGTAGTAAGAGTGGTTCCCTTTTTCATAAAAGAAAGGGTGTAGGCGATTTTGTTTATTCGGCGTTTCATAGAGCTTGTCGTTGACAGCTAAATACATTTGTACGGCCCATAGCCAAGGGACGGCTCTGGCGTATGATCCATCAAAATCCTCAGGAGTGCCGAGGCGTAGTTCCATTGGCTTGGGGGCCGCGGCAGTAGTAGGTTGGTTCGACATAGGAGTCGACATAATTTGCAGACGTGGGTTGGCAGGCGCAACGTTTGGGGGCAGGAAGGCAAATATTCTTCCGGCCTGCGGTTGGGGCGTAGGGCTTGGCGGGGTTCCTGTGTGTGGTATCATGAGTGAGTGGCTTAGTTGCTGCTCGAGCTGCTAAAGTTCAGGGGCTTCAGTATTAATAGGTTCATCGGGATCAGTTGGTACTTCTCCTGATGATTCAGATGCAGTTGAGAGTGCAGGGGAGTCCTGCCAATTTCGCCACGAGAAATGATGAGACAATATGGCGGGCGATCTAGACAATGCTAGTCGCGACGATAGAGTTTAGTTCTTTTGTTACACTTGTTCCAGGTAGGACGCAAGTGTAGCCTTAGATGAACCAAGTGCCGAGTGTAAACATTAATAGCCCCTGTGGAAGGGAGCTCGAGAGGTAGCACAAAGGAAGCGTCCACTCAGAAGTAGGACGAAGACTTTGGTGCTCGATATACTCAACAGGAGAGAACGCTGAGGAGCAAAGGGGAACTTGGTATTAACCAAGGAGAACTAAACTAAAGTACATGATGTGCTATGCTCAATTGAAATAGGTATTGTCGTAGAGCACAGGCCAGGAGAACAAAAGGAAATAAAGTACAGGACTAGGCTATCTGAATGAGTAAAGGCGCAGTCGTAAGACGTAAGAAGGGATGACTGTGAAGGAATCCTGCTGCGGCAGGAACAATGCCGAGGTAGTCCGTTAAGGGCAATTGTGAGAGAAATGATAATGTCCATTAAAGAAAAAGGAATCGTAACAAATTCCAATCTTGCCTTATAGCCTTCTAGATCTTGAACAGATCATATCCTAGTTACATCTGATCCTTATTAGATATTTCTGCAGACCCTTGTGCATCTTGATGATGCATTTCTAGTCTCTTATCTATGCTTGCTCCAACAGTAAGTCTTTTCCTGAATTCATAATACTCTTTGGATATTCCTTATTTTTATCTTCTATTTTCTTGCTCTATCTGTTTCCCTTTCATCTCTTGTACCACAAAAATTCTACTTCATCCTCTAATATACCTGTCATCATCTATATGGGTTTATTTATAGCTAAGTTCCCTTTCTCTGCCTTTCCCCTTGATTTGTGCTTTTTCTCCTATCTGCTTCATGGCTGTATATCTAGATCTCTTTCTTATCTTGATTTTCTCTGATCTGATCCATGTTTCCCCTTCACCCTGGACCTTCCATCTGTTATCTTTGACTTCTCTCTGACTCACTTCATTATCTGGACACTTCCTTTCTTGGATCTCCCTCTAGTATATAAACTTTAGATACCTAACCATGTACCTTAGCTTGATTTTTCCTATTCTATGGATTGCCTCACTTGATCTACTCTGAAATCCTTTATCCAAGACATGGTCCTCAGTCTCTGAACTCTTGCTCCCTGAGGTCATTTTCAACACCTCTTGTAACCTAGTTTTCCTAGCATAGCTATATGATATGCATATCTGATGAGTTCTTCATTGAACTCCATTCCTTTTCATTCTCAGATCCCATTTATGCATGTATTCTGATGGAATATCCAGTTATTGTCTGAATTGCCCTGAGGATCAAGTCTTTGAAGAGCTACACTCTATCTTACTTGAAATGAAGTGTAACACTTATAGCCTTTTTATGCCTTTAGATTTCTAGATTTTTTTAAATTTATATTCTCAAATATATTTTTGTCTCTAGTCACATCAGAAACACTCCAACTATTAAGGCCCAAATATTAGGATGAAATAGATCTTTGACATCTTCAAGAGTATCACCTAGAGCTGAAGCATCTAAAGTTTGCCTTGCTGATGAAGTCTTGATATCTGGCCTTGCTAACAGGGGTTGACTACCCTGACTAGAACAAGGACTTTGAGAGAGGATTTAAGGTAGAGAGAACTTTTTTAACTTTTGAAGGGAAGATTCAAGACTTCAAGACTAGAAATCCAGTTTTGTCATCTTGAAGGTTTATATATAAAAAGACTATGTACATATATATATATGAAATCTAAGATATATTGTACACTACTCAAATAATAGTCCATTATAATTCCATAGAAACATTTTAGAAATCACTAGTGTTATAAGAATCATAAGATGCATACCATACTGCTAAAGCATGATGTCATAAAAAGCATGAATAGCATGAGGCCAGCATATGCATCTAATAAGTTAGCATAGCCTTCAAAGCTATGGTCATGAGGTTACCACATGCCAGTGTGGCAGATCTTGAGATAAATATGGAACAGAATCCTTGATCCATGCTATTGCTGTATGGACTTTACATACAGCCTTGTGATGAAAAAGAAGCCTATGCTTTTGTAAAATAAATACTATGAGAAACCTGCATGGTATGATAGCATGCTGCAACTATGAGGCATAGATAAGAGTAACTCTTGATGAGTTATAAATAAGGATCCTGAGTGAAAAAACAAGATTCCAGATCTTGGTATGACTCTAGAAAATAGATAGAACATGTGGCAGGCATAGCCATGCTATGAGGAATTGGTCAGGCAAAGCCTGGACCCTTTGAGGAACTGTTAGCACACTTGTAAGGTTTGCTCAGGAGTTGAGCACGGATGGGGACAGAAGTCCAGTGACTAAGTGATAAGTCCAAAAGAGGGTCATTGAGAAGTAAGGAGCAGTGATGATTTGATATCCCAGCACTGCAGGAGATAAACGAGCAGTGCAATGTTGATGCAGTATTTCGTTACTATGTCTGACTATTCGTTCGATGGGGGGAACTGTGGGGTATATTTTCTGTGTTTCTAAGTAGGTATGAGCGGTAGTATAAGTAGTGTGTGACAGCGTATTGTAAGGACTTTTGTTTCATTGTGCCTGGATGAGGACAGGGGTTCGGTGACTAAGTGATAGGTATGAAAAGGGAAATACAAAAATGTTGGTGTGATGAAATGTTGATTGCCCGGCACTGTGGGGAATGACGAGTGGAGCGGTTTGTTACAATGGTCATTACTGTGTCTCTGACAATGCTTTCGATGGTGACCGAGGGACTCGATTTTTTGGTTCTGTAGGAGGGTACATGCGCCAGTATAAGTAATATGAGGTGGCATATGTAAATGGTGACTAAAGTGCGACTATTGTAGTGTGCCTTCTGGCGAGAGAAGTAATGGCAAAAGAGAGTGGTGAAGTAAGAAGAGAGTTCATAAGTAATACTAAAGTAATGTATGTCATAGGAGTCAGGGAAAATGAGTGAAGTACAAAAAAGGGGAAATTAGAGTATGAAATAGGGGGAATATACTAAATAGTGAGTCCAGTGTTGTGATGGTTGGAAGGTGGTTTCTGTGCTCAGCAAAGATAGAGTCCTTACAGTATGTAAACTGTAACTAATAGATGACTATGATAGTAAGCTTCTGTGGCGAAATAGTTATGTGGCATCAGGGAGTGGCGAAGGTAGGAGTAGTTCATAAGGGCTAAACTAGTTGTTCGTAGTTATAGGTCCACAACTAATAAGTATGTGTTACGCTTGCTTCCGGGGTCGGATACAAGCGTAGCCTTGGATGAACCGAGCTCTGCGAGGGGACTGGGTAGTTAGCCCCTGTGGGAGGGACTTCGATGTACGGCCTTGGTGATAAGGATGTCGGTGATGATCAAGAGGAAGCGTCCACTCAATAGTAGGACGATGACTAGATGCCCGAGGTTCACAACGGACGAGAACGTTGCGGAGTAAAGCAGACGCTTGGTATTAACCAAGGAGAACTAAACTAAAGTACAAGGTGTACTACGCGCAACGTAAATAGGTATGGTCGAAGTACACGGACCAAGGATGAGAAAGGAGATATACACAACGACTGGGCTACGAGTGAGTAATGCGCAGTCGTACTGATAATACAGATGACGTGGGTGGGAAGTCCTGCGGCGGCAGGCGCGAGGCCGAAGTAGTCCGATAAAGGCGTCGCGGAAAGAAATACGGAGTCCGAGAAACGGAGATCGGAGAAAACGTAACATTACCCCCTTTGTAAAGTTCAGGCCCCTGCCTCGAACATCCTAATTAAAGCCTCTGTCGCTTCCGACGGGGGACCCGGTGACGTTGGCGTACCCTGTGGCATCCCAGACATCGTCGACTGGGGACGGGGATCGGCGGGCGGACTGTCGTACGGGAGACGTAAGACGCCGGGTATAAGGACCGGCGTGGGTGCGAGTGCGTATAGTGCCCCTGGCACGAACATGGGAGGTAGGAATCCTGGAGGGTATTCCAGGCACTCCGTAAGTAGCGGAGGTCCGATTGGAAGCGGACCGAAAGGACTCTCGCGATTGTTGGGAGGAAGAGGAAGAAGATGAGGAGACACGAGCAGGCGGATTCGGGCGGCGTAACGGACATTGGTTGGCGCGATGACCGGGGGCCCAACGTAGACATGTGGGACATTGATAAACGTCACAGTTGATTTGTACGTGCTTTAGTCGGTGACAGGAAAAACAGGCCTGGTTATAGCGGGGGTGACTAGGTGGCAACGGATTATGCCCATCGTTCCCGGTCCACCACGCATCCACGCGTTGCAAGTAGGTTTCTTCCGCTTCGGTCAATTCTCGGGAGGAGGCGGACGGGGTCGACGGGGTATCGGAGAGGCGTTCGGCGAGCGAGGGAAGGGTGCCCACTTCCTGGGCGTATCGGTCTATATCTAGGAAGAAGGGGGTGATATCTAACTCGTGCATTGCTGTTACTAGACTGCGTTTTTGGTCCGCGACCAATTCGAGGAGTCTCCGAGCTTCCACTTCCATCCCGACGATTCTGTCAAGCCTTTGAGCTGCGGCGTGGAAGGAGGACGTTTGGAGGTAGGCTAGATAGAGAGCATGGGCTGCGGAGCCGGGTTCGACGTGAGCGTCGATGGCACGGGCGTAACGGGAGTCGTCGAGAACTTGTTCATATGCAATCACCCTAATGACGTTCTCAATAGGATTCTTCCATACTTGTGCAGTCCGGGGAATTGCCACGGACTGGATAGGGGGGCGGGTCGGGGGAGGCGAAGGGCGTGATTCCCAGGCGTGGGAACCCCAAGCTTCGGTGACGGGAGGTGGTATCGGGATCGGAATCGGGGAGGCTGTGGAGAGTTCTCTAGCGAGCCGTTCGACGGCTTCGGGGGTAACGATAGGAGTAGGCGCGCGGGATGATCGGGGAGAGGGTGCGGTGGATCGTGTCAGACTCGAGAGAGTGGAGAGCGTGGAGAGGGAAATAGCGGGGCTAGCAGGGGTAGTCATTTCGAGAGGGGATGGTCAGTTTCGCCCAGCGATTCGTTTCTTATAGTCACGCAACAGGGTCCGTGCATGTTCTAGGTCTGCTTCCGGGACCCATGAGTCCTCTTCTGGGAGATACCCTTTCCAACGGACAAGATAAGATCGTGCCGACGGGCGTCCGCGATGGCGCAATATCTTCTCTACCTCGTATTCTTCTTCCCCGGCGATCAGCTCAGGGGGTGGCGCCGGGAAGTTCCGTCCGTAGGTGGCGTTTTCTGTATATTTTGAGAGCAGGGACGCATGGAACACATCATGGATTTTCCATACGGGGGGTAGGCGCAATCGATAGGTGATCGGCGACAATACTTGGGTGATGGTAAAGGGACCCTCCCTTTTTGCGGCGAACTTCGGGCTCACGATATTCCGCTGGAGGTTGCGGGCTTCGAGCCACACTTTGTCCCCTACTTTGAACGGCGTAAACTTCTGCCGGGTACGCCTGATCATTACTTGTCGTGCTAGGTCATGGGCCGCGAGAGCTTCGTTTCTGTCTTTTTGTAGTCGTTCCAGTCGCGATTGTACCGCCGGAAGGTCCGTAGGCGTTAGGACCGTCGGAAGGGCTGCGGGATCATATCCCATACATAAGTAGAATGGGGACTTTCCGGTTACGGAATGGGGGCGATGATTATGGACAAATTCCGCCGTGGTGAGGAGCTCCGTCCAGTCCGTGGGGTGATCTCCGCAAAGAATTCGTAAATAAGTTTCTATTTCTTGGTTGACCCGTTCTGTTTCTCCATCGGATTGTGGGTGGTATGCAGTAGATAGTGCCAATTGATAGTTAAGAAGTTTTCCGAGTTCTTTTGCGAAGGCCGAAGCGAATTGCGGTCCTCGATCCGAGATAATTTTATCGTAAAGTCCGAAGCGTCGATATACGGAGTGGAAGAATAGGTGAGCTATTCCTTCCGCCGAGACAGTTTTCGTAGTAGGGCATAGGATTACCCCCTTTGTAAGCCCATGGTCGACCACGACCAACAAGGCATCGAAACCGTGGGAGAGGGGAAGACCTGTGATAAGATCACACGAGATTTGCTGGAACGGGCGGGAGCAGGTTGAGCGGATCGGAGTGAGGGGGGGAACCGTGGGGTGAGTATTGATTTTGCATTGCTGGCAGAGGCGACAGCCAGCAACGTAGGAGCGGACAAATGCGGGGAGACCGGGCCACCAAAAGTCTTGGGAAACAAGTTGGCGCGTTTTCAAATACCCGGGGTGGCCAGCGGTGGCGTGGTCATGATATTTGTGGAGAATGGAGCGGCGGAGGGTGACATCGGGAGGAACATACACGCGACCTTGGTAGAGGAGGAGACCGTCGCGATGCTGCCAGTCAGCGAGGCGGGATCGGAGGGCCGTCGGGATATCGGATTGGATGGATTGGAGAGTGGAGAGGACAAGGGGATCGGTGACTGACGCAGAAGAGATGCGGTTATGGAGGGCGATGTCGATGAGATTGACGAACAGCGAGGGCGGGAGTAGGGTGACGGCGGTGTTATTGGAGGAATCGTCGGGGCATCGGTCGGGGCGACGGGAAAGTGCGTCAGGTCCGGCAAGGAGGGAGCCAGGAACGTGCTGGATCCGGAGGTCATAATCGGAGAGGAATAACATCCACCGAGCTTGGCGTCTGGATAACGCCTGGGGAGTTTTAAAGTACGTGAGATTTTTGTGATCGGTGAAAACGGTGACAGGTTCGACCGATCCGATAAGGTAATGCCGCCACGCGGCGAGAGCTCGGAGTACCGCAAGGAGTTCCCGATCGTAAATGTCGTAGTTGCGCTCCGTGGGGGAGAAGGTTTGGGACAGGTAGGAGCATGGTTGCCACTCAGCGTTTTCATTGTGCTGTAAAAGAATGCCGCCTGAGGCATATTGCGAGGCGTCCGTGGCGATGGCGAAAGGTTTAGATTGATCCGGCATACGGAGAACCGGTTGTGAGGTAAAGATACGTTTGAGTTGGAGGAATGCATCGTCACATTCCCTGGTCCAACTCCAGACATGATCCTTTTTGGTAAGGTCCAATAGCGGGCGGGCGATGGAGGAATATCCCGGAACGAAACGACGGTAAAAGTTGGCGAACCCAAGGAACGAGCGTACTTCCTTAGGTTTTGTTGGGGTCGGCCAGGATGCAATACCTTCTAGTTTGACGGGGTCCATGGCGAGTTTGCCGGGTTTGACCACCATGCCGAGGTATTCGACGGAGTCCGTGTTAAAGATGCATTTGGCGAGCCGGAGGCGTAGGCCTAGTTCTCGCATTCGTTGGAGTACACGTCGGGTGGTCTCATCATGCTCGGCCTGGTTCTTTGAAAAAATAAGGATGTCGTCCATGTAAACGACGATTTTTCCTTCGGCGATCATGTCGCGGAATTCCTTATTCATAAATCGCTGGAAGGTGGCGGGGGCGTTCTTAGGTCCGAACGGCATGACGACCGGTTCGTAGAGGCCTCGGGGAGTGATAAAGGCGGCCTTCCATTGATGTCCGTCCTTAATGCGAATGTTATTATACCCCCAGCGAATATCCATCTTGGTAAAGATCGTAGCTCCTCGGAGTTTATCAAGGAGATCGGAGATTAGGGGAAGGGGGTACGCATCCCGGATGGTATGGTCGTTTAGATATCTGTAGTCTTGCACTGGTCTCAACTTGCCATCCTTCTTCTTGACAAAGAAGAAAGGGGCTGCTTGGGGAGAGGTGGACGGACGGATCTTTCCAGATGCGAGGTTTTCATCGAGGAAGGCGTCTTGGGCGGCTCGTTCTTCCACGGTGAGTGGATATAACTTCCCGATCTTAGGTACGAAATCGTCGGTGAGGTTGATCTCATGGTCACAGTCTCGTGACGGAGGGAGCGGCGTATCTTCGTCGGAAAAGATATCGGCGAACGTGGCGTATTGTGTCGGGAGGGATACTTCCTCTTTTTTGGCATTCATAGCCAAGTCCGTGGAAGTGGTGAGGGCGGCGCATGTGAGGGCTGGGTTAGGTACAAACCGGCCTTGGGCTA
>JBBPKM010000143.1:6631-20388 GCA_038089255.1 Austroboletus rostrupii
GCTAAGAGCAGTCATCAATGGGCGAGAGCGTTTTGACTGCTGGGTGTTACTGCTGCTTATATATTGTTGCACCGGTAAATCCATACACCGAGTTGGCACTTATCTGTGTCTATGTCAGTTTACCCACACAAAAAACATGAAGTGGGCACACCTTAAGAGCCAGCTGACGGCCATCCAACACAGCTCTTCTAAAAGGGTCACTTTCTTTCTTGAGATCGGCTTTCGCACGTTTTCTCGCAGAAATGAGATCTTCTAGCACAGTTGGTAACAGTCCCTTTCGTTTCCCCTTGGTAACGAAGAAGTCTACGATCGCGGAGTAATTAAAAAGGGAGACGGGAAGATGGTAGGAATGCATCGTACCATTATTCGGCGTCTGAATATAATCCACGTCTTTGACAAGCCCCAGTCTCTCAATGACCTGCTTGTCTACGAGTGTTGTGTAGCACAGATTATGGGCCATCATGATAGAGGGATACAAGGAGCTGAAGTCGAGTGTTGCAATAGGCGAGTCATAGTAGCCTTTTTTCGGCTCGATAACGGTCGCACCTTCATATTGTTCATCCGTGCCTGTTGGTCTGTAGTTGAACATAGATACATCCCGACTATGAATACTTACCTTCGCCCTTCATCGCAGGCACGATGTACTCCTGCTCGTTCGCATTCCTAAAAAGCTGGGAGAGGACTTTGATGGACTGTCCACGAGACAGTAAGTAGTTGAACGGAACCCCGGTGACGCGCGCCATCTCGATGTAGTTTACGAAACACATCAGTTTGTCGACCAGTCGTTGTGGGAGGTATGCATCCTAGGTCGTGTTTACGTTAGTTGAAATTCATTACCGAACGCTGGTGTATGATAAACCTTCAAGCAATAAATTGCCAACCGCCGCCTAGACTCCGGCCCACCATTCTGCAAGTCTGTAATAACCGAGTGATGGACAGCTTCTTTTTGCTCGCCTAAGAATTGTGCACAGACAGAATTGAGCGTATAACTACGCAGTTTGTGTTCACGCTGCATGAACTGGAGAACATCAAGCTGAAGGCGACCATCGAGGACCGTCTCTTTCGAATCGCGCTGACCATATGCTTTTGAAGAGAAGTGCGTATCTTTCACTTGTGCCTTTGAACCTTTGCGAACAAGGCATCAGTGGAAAGAAGTTTGCATGAAGTATAGGCCTACTTTTCAATCTCCCGAGGTAAGGAAATCTGGCGACTTTCAAATGTTTGGCTCTGTCCATGAGGTATGGCCAGTCAAAATTTGCGACGTTATATCCGATAACTACGTCAGGATCTATCTCCTCAATAAAGTTTCGCCAGGAAAGAAGCAGCTCTGCTTCTTCATCAAAAGAGAGGACTTGAGACCCAACGATATGCGAGCAAGAGTTGAGCGTAAATATATTGCGAATGAAAGGCTGTGTCTCGCCTGTCACAAATGTTTGTTAGCTTTATCATAGAGCAAAGTCGACAAGAGCTCAGGTACGACCTTGGCGAGTAACCATATTCGCAATTTGGATGATAGGATCAACATTGGCCTCAGGGAATATACCCTTCCGTCCAGCACACTCGATATCGAAGCTGAGTATGCGTAAAGGTGCAATTTTTTGCCACTCTCCCTCGGGGGAGTGCGGAATAAACGAATCCCATCTTGACGATTCAGCAGACGGAAGTGCAGTAAAACTCATATCGTACCTCACATTCAGCTCAATTTGGCATGTGGACCGTTTCGCTTCCTCAGGGATGAGTTTATATTTTCCTGCCGGTATTTCGATCCAGTTCATTCCTACCACCTAAGGATAGACAATAATTCAGGGATCAACAGCTTCGCATGACTGCAAAACCGACCTTTGTATCTATCATGAACCGGAGCGTGTAGGGAATATTACTCTCATAGGTGGGATAAGGCAGTCCAGCAGCAAAGAGATCTCGAAAGGAAACTTCACCCCGCTCGAACATGCGTAATTAATACGGAGGGAGAAGTCAGCACGAGAAAGACGCGGTATAAAATTGACTTATCTCGAACTTTAGGAAGCGATTTGGGGTCTATTATCGTGAGCTTCATGAAAGAAATCCATTCATCTCCCAGGTATCCCAGAATAGGACGTTTATTCACGATTTCGATGTCGAGAACATACCTAGACCCGGCGCTCAGCTATCCGGCATACTGTGTGAGCTTCCACAGTACACTGGTCTAAATAACTGCAACTTACATTCAGGGTCTCTATAAAAGCATCCAAGTCATCGTTGCGGAAACCACGAGGAACAGGGATGTAGAAGTAAGGCATGAACTCTATGACATTGGCAAGAACACTGTTCCCGGCCTAAAACATGCCACGGTAAGTACCAGATCCCAAAGCCACGGCAAACTAAGAATACCTCGGTGACTCCAAACATGCGTAACATCGTAAGTCCAGTATTTGTATCCGTTGCATTTTCGATATCCACCTGCTGAAATACTGGAGTCGCCTTAGCCGGAGAGAAAGGAATATGTCAACGAAAACGTACCGATGATGTCCTTCTTCTCGTTTATTGGCTTGAGCTTAGGTCGGGACCAAGAATCAGCGCCACCTTCAGAGGCTGGAGCAACCCGGGTCAAATAAGCAAGTTACGAGATGTTCGGGGACAAACATGGTCCGCTTGAAACGTTCTGACTGAGCTGTTCTAGCACATCAGCAAATGACGAATTCTGCGTTTTCTGGGTCGAATCCATGCGAGCTAACTTTCTTCGCTTCGCTGCTGGTTCAGCAGCCGCGTTCGATTTGGCCCTATAGCATACGTGAGGACAGACTAGGCGAGTGGATCACGAAACCGGTTACCCAGGACCTCCGTTGACCTTTGACGCGGGCATGAAAATGTTGCAGAAATGAGGCTACGAAATGTCTGCAAGATGAGTGTGCAACTCCAGGTAAGTAGTCGGACGCGTTGTGTAATAGTGACGCGTGTGGTCGTGTTTTGTACCACTTCCGCTTTAAGAAACCCCCTGAAACAACACAAGCACTTGGTCCATACAGGAATATCATACAATACATTCTGATCTAGTTTGCGAGGAAGAGGTTGGTGCAGATTCTAAGGGTATCCTCAGGTGACTGGACAGTGTGTCCCACGGTTCTCGGGTCCGTGTAGATCTCGTGGTCATTCCCTCCCTGTGGGTATTAGTCAATACATCAGTCGACAATTCATGTGCCAATATTGACCCACCGCGTAAGTCTTGTCTCCAAAGAAATGGATCTCTTCAAACCCTTCATTCTCAACAAACTGTAGGCAATAACGCTTGTCCCACCCATCAGGGAAAGCATCAAATGAGATTTGGCCCCCAATGGAGAAGGTCAATTTAAGATCTAGATTGTCAGGCTTGCACAACTCGCGAAGCTTTTCGATAAACGTGGCGCGGATCTTGTGCTCCTATTATACGTGTTAGCCTTGTCACCGGGGCACACGTAAACTAACTGGCTTTATCGTATGCCTCGAATGTGTCCCGCTCTTGTTTACTTCACATGGATTGTTGAGAGAATGGAAACGCGAGAACTGTGAACAAGACATACGTCGCATTCCTCCCAATCGGACTGACATTAACCATCCCGTTGCGAAACTCAACGAATGTGCCCCTGAAAGAGTCTCGATGAAGCAGAAGGGATGGATGGATACAATTCCACCTACCTTTTGACTGGAATGTCAAGTTCAGACAAGTATCGAAGTATAAAGTTGACGAGTTTCTTGTATTTTTCCTCTCCAACAAAATTAATGAACGACTGTGTTGCTAAACGTTTTCCGAGGCGATAGGCAGTCAGCCCATTCTCTGCGAACCCAAAGTCAAAGTCTCCGAGAGCTGGTCCGATATCAATATCGGATTGAGAACAGGACAGAAGTGAACGAACAATTTCCGCCGCCCGCAGAGAGTTGTTCGTCGATTTTGACGAGATCAGAGCCTCCTACAAATCCGATCACCACTTTTTCTCTGAGCTTGGCAAGGAATTTGGCCATCTCCAAAGAGATACCTTGCCTGGAGTTGGCCATTTATGAGAAAGAATCAAAGACTGCAATGTGTACATACCTGGCCGGTGTGAGCGTTCCGTCAACGTCAAAGAGCACCAGCTTTTTGCGACCTGAAAAATCCGAACTGGCCATGGTGGTTGTATTGAAGCAAGCCAGAATCCGCCATCAGCTCGAGTGGATATTCGGTTGGATTAGATGTGGCAGTGCAATGGATCATTAGCCTGATTAATCAAGTACTTTATTCCGACGTCGTCTAGTCATCTTGATTTTGATCTAGTTCCATGGCCCAAAAGTACAACGTGTTTGTGTTGCCACCTCAGCTGGTCGACACCCTCACTCCTAGGTCGTCCATCGGTCGTCCAGCCCGCGAATCTTCTTCCCTGCCACCACAGCCCGCGGCGCCCTCGAATGCAAAAGCATGCAATATTTGCCTCGCTACATTTGCAGATGTAGACGACCAACGTGCACATTTCCGTAGCGATTGGCATCGCTACAATGTCAAGATACGTCTTACCGGACGAAATCCTGTCACAGAGTCTGCATTCGCTCAGCTCATCGGTGGTGCGCATCCCCCCACTTGTTCGAGTCATGGCTGATGCTGTGTTACCTGCCCCAAAGGCCTGGATGACTCTCTCTCAGGTTCTGCTTCCTCTGATGAATCCTCGGACGAATCAGATACCGTCAATACACTCCTTGGCAAAATCAAACATACATCCCTGTCTGATATACCCGAGGACGGCGAATTCAGACCCCCGACAACAGCTATAACATGGTTCCACTCCCCACCATCAACACAGATCGGCATCTATAGAATGCTGTTTCCTCTCGATACTCCACCATCTGCATATTTGTCAGAACTCAAGGAAATGCAAACCGTTGTGGAAAGTGGAAGGAAGTGGGCTATATTTATGGTTGCTGGTGGTCACTTTGCGGGAGCTATAGTGAGAGTTGGCAGTGTCGCTGATGAACAGGATGAAGTCGTGCAGACAAAAAAGAGAAAGCCTCCGAAACCTAGGCCAGACACTGAAGTGTTGAAACAAAAGACATTTCATCGTTATACAAGTGAGTCAGTTTTCGTCGGAATTCGCAGGTATTTGATTAGAAACAGCGCGTAGGAAACAGGGAGGGTCGCAATCACTTAACGATAACTCGAAGGGCGCTGCAATCAGTGCCGGTGCTATGTTGCGTCGATATGGAGAGCAAGCACTCCGTGATGTAAGTGAAGATACATTATGTGTTTCATTTCTCAATCCTTGACAGGAAATCCGTATACTGCTTCAAGACTGGGCGGAAGATATTCACGAGTGCGAACGCATCTTCATTCGGGCCAGCGTATCCAATCGCCGCATTTTTCTCGACTATGAAGGGTGCGTAATCAGCAAAGGGGATGATAGGTTACGACACTTCCCATTCCCAACACGCCGGCCGGTATGTCCTCGGTCATTTCCTTGGACATCTGTAATTCATGTCACGTAACTTAGACTCAGGCGGAACTTGCACGGTGTCTACAAGAATTAGTTCAGGTCAAAATTACTCACTTTACCGAGGAGGAGCTTCGGGCCCAAGATGAGGCCTACCTTGCATCACTTCCGAAGCCAAAGCCTCCTCCGCAGCCCGCTAATGACAGCCCTGAGAAACCTAGACCTCCCCGTTTAACCAAAGAAGAAGAGCTCCATCGCGAAAAATGGAATCGATTGCTTGATATGATTTCCAAAGGGCGCCTCGATCCTTTGAAAGGGTTTTGGGAACGTGAAAACCAAGATATCGGTGGCGTTGATACATCCATCCCGGAATGGACAGGAGATAAAAGGGCGTCGCTTCTACAAGTCGCTGTGCAAGCGGGACACGAAGCAGTTGTTCATTGGTTGCTGTTTGACTTACGTGCGGATCCCACTACGCCTGTTTCGTTTGCGTGGACGAAAGAAGGTGGGGTTGAATCGGATGTTTCTGATGCCGAGGTACGTCCTGTTGGGACTCGGCGTGCGGCATATGACCTAGCGCGATCCCGTGCTATACGCGACGTGTTTCGACGGTGCGCCGCAGACCATCCGGACTGGTGGGATTGGTTTGGCATTGCGCATGTACCGAGTGCACTGAGCAGGGAGAAGGAAGAGGAGAGAGACGACAAGAAGAAACAGAGGAAAAAAGGCCTGAAAGAAAAAATGCGGGAAAGAGAGGCACGAGAGAGAGAACGGGGAAAGGGTGCGGGAGAGGTGGTGGCTGCCGAGGAGCCTCCGGAGATAAAAAAGGAGCCGCCGCCGACTGGGCCACAAAAGCTAGGAGGGTCGTCTGGCTCTGCGAATGGGATCGCCGGACTGACTCCGGAGATGAGGGCGAAGGTGGAACGGGAGCGACGGGCCCGGGCAGCCGAGGCGCGGCTCAGGGAACGTCATTAACGAGGTGTGACATTGTGTCACGCGTGATTCGACGCGCGTGTGTCACGTGCTTGTGATAGAGTACCTCTTTGTTGAATACGCCAACGAGCGAGACATGGCCCCGTCAAGACGCGCCCGCGTTGCCAAAGACGACAGCGACGATACCGAACCAGACACCCCTAGACCCAGAAACCGAAAGGGCAGCAAGAAACGGATCAGTGACGCCCATAGCCTCGATCCTGACGCCAGTTTCTCATCGGATCCTGGACGCACTCCGTTGAGGGCAGTTAACATCAACGATGACGCGGCGGAGAAACGCCTGCGGCGCAAAAGCACAAAGCTGTCCATCACAGAGGGCTCAGAACCGGGACCGTCCTCTGGCGATCGAATAGACAACGGAGAGAGTTCGAGAGCCGCGCTCGCGAAACAAAAACAGCAGCAGCAACTCAACTCAGCACTTCCACCTCCCGTCATAAATGTGCCTCTGGATGTCATGAACTCGAATTTCGAAGAGTGGATGAAAATGGCTACGGACAATGTATGTGGATGCGTTCTCGATTACGCTGGCTTGCTCACTCTTTTAGAAAATAAACGCGGCAAACTCTTGGAATTTTGCCCTTATTGACTACTTCCACGACATGTCCCTCCTCCGAAATAACACAGACAATTCGATCAATTTTCAGCGTGCTTCATGTACACTCGACGGTTGTGTCAAAATTTGGACGAGTCGTGTGGATAGCGTTGGCACCGAAACTGGCAAGCTGCTCAGTAATCTTGCCAACGAAAATATAGCCGCAGCCGAAGAAGAGGATGAGCAAGCTTCTGACAATCCCGATGGTCAAGATGCTTCCCAACCGAAAAGGCGGAAGAAAACACACCGTCCCGATTCGACGCTTGCCAAAGATGCCAGCCAACTTCGGAGCAAGAAACTGGATCTTGAATTTCGAGTTGACCCCCTGTTCAAAAAGACTTGCGCTGACTTTGACGAAGGTGGTGCGCATGGGCTTCTTATGAATCACCTTGGGATAGGCCTCGGGGCGGATGGCGGTCTACGCATCGTTTTCGATGCGAGTGATTCTATGGCTAAGGTGGTAGACGAGGAAGAACCAATGCTGGAACCAGAGGAAGATGTTGATTTGAGCTATCTAAGAAGTAGGTATTTGGTGTAATCTCTTGCGGACATCACTCTAAATTACAACTTATAGGCCAGTTTTTCCCTGACATGGAATATCTGGAAGGCAAAGCCATTGCGCATTCCTTGGCAGAGTTTTCATTTGCTCACGGCAATATAACCCTCGACGATGCTACCCTCTATCAGGATGACACACGTGCTGAAGAAGACGATAATGAGGGGAACGAAATACGGTCCGACGCATTTGGCTCGAACGACGCAATGGTCACCGACGGTGGCGGTGCTCAAACTGAGGATTTCTTTCAGGGAGACCAAGTAGTTGATGACGACTATGGGGCATTTGGTGGTGATGATTATGGAAGTGGCCACGACAGCTCTCCTGGTGTTGACGTTCCACAACCTCAGAACGTACGCCCTGGTACTTTCGTGCCATTCGATCCTCGGCGAATACCGACCGAACGGGACCTTGTCATGGCCATGACGGATGCTGATGCTGATGGTGACATTATGGGTTACTTTGACCAGAATGTCATGAAGAACTGGGCTGGTCCTGAACACTGGAAGTTACGCAAAGTCATCCGAAAACGTGGGTTACAGTGACTATCATTCTGTATTGCTAACATGTCTGTTTCCAGCAGATGCCGAGGTAGCTGCTCCCAAGCCACGGCGAGAGAAGAAAGAGGCTTTCAAAATTGATTTCCTAACACCAAGCGACAAGGACGCCAAAACTTTATCGAAGGAACTCTTTGCACCTGTGACTCGAGGGGCTGGTATCACCTTGCCAAATTACGGAATTGCTAAATCGACTACTAAGAAAGGCGGGCGGGGGAGAAAAGTAAAGGATGATAAGCGTGATGAGCACACGCTCCCAGATGATATGCACTTTTCCAGCAGACAGCTCGTGACCTTGTTCTTGAAGCCCAAGTTTTCTGTAGGTGGAACGGTTTTTCGGTTGTGAATGATGCTCACCCTTTCAAAGTTAAAAATGCGGGGACAAAGGGTCCGCTTCAACGAAACCGGAGACGGCGAAGTTGACGAGAATTTCTGGGCGCAGGCTGCGGCTGATCAGGCAGCGGGCCGCTTGGCACAAGAGGAAGGTGAAGATGGTAAGTTTATGAGCGTCCCTAATTACAAAGTGACCTGATTCGTTTCATAGTCGGCGATGGACCAGCGCCATTTAACACCCAGTTTTTTAATGATGATGACGACGGGCCCGCATTTGACGACTTGTATGAAGGTGATGCCGGTGGAACTGCGCGGGACGTCGAAGAACAAGATTTGCTAGCGGCAACGCAAAGCATGACCCGTCGTGTCCGACCCCAATTTGTCAACTATGCTAAGCGGGCCAAGCGTGTTGACGTCCGCACACTGAAGGAAAATATTTGGAAGGGATTGGATATCAAGGCTTCTCCGAAGGAAGGAGAGGAAGAAATGGTGACCACTTTAAATTATGGCACCAGTCCTGAGCCTAGTTGACTCTACTACAGGACATTGATGATGAACCGACGACGGATTCTACGGAGGGACGGCAGTTTAGTCAGGTAATTTCAAGTCTCCAAAGATCCTACCCGAAAGATAAGATGGAGGAAATAAGTACAAGCTTCTGCTTTATTTGCTTGTTGCATTTGGCAAACGAGCAAGGGTTGAAGTTGCGATCAGCGGATGGTGTACGCGGTGACGATGGTAGTGACGAAACGTCGTCAGAATTGCAAGGAGTAGACAAGGTTGCTGACATATGGAGCTTGAAGGTATGTCTATTCCATCGGGCTATGTGATTCTTTCGACCAACCTTTTGTTCTTAAGGTCTTTAAAGATCCGAATGCTACACCGGCTGTATGAAGAGTAGCCTAAATTATTGCCGAGTTTTTTCATCCTCCATGAGTTCTGTTGTACCGACCTGTAAAGCCTATGATGTGTCAAAGGAGATTTGGAGGAGACTACGAGGAGAGAAATATATTCGATACATGGACGCAAGTAAAAATACAGATAACAGGTTAGAGCTAATGCTACAACGGGTATGCATATCCATGGGCGTGGCGTATATCAATAAGGCATAAGGCATAAAAAAGAGAAGGGGGAACAACCGTCGAAACCGACATGTCTACGACTTCGGCCGATGCTCAGTGAAACCTGGCATTCCAACGGCGCCACAAACTCTCGTGTTTGAGCTGATGCCTTGCACATAGCTCAAGGTACTCCTGATAAGCTTGCTCAGGGAGCTCGATCATGTCGGAGGTGGGGGTGCGGAACGGAAATATAACGAGCAAGTCTGAAGGTAAAATGCGTGCCTGCGGCACTGGCGACGCCAGGAAGAGGCGTTCGCCGAACGGTGTGTAAGCGTACACGTCCAACCAGTGATCACGTCTGTTGTGCGAGCGTGCAGCTGTGGAAGATCTGTCAGGAAACAGTGTCCATGAGATCCAAAGGGAAAGCGTATCTCACCCTGGATGACCATCACCTGGTGTTGAACGATTGCGATGGCGACAGTGCCGTGGTTCATAATCGTATAGATACAGTGGAATTCAGAATAGATTAAAGAGAAATAAGGAACGACCTGAGAGTGAGGGACCAATTAGCGACACCAGTCCTAGTTTTATCATGTCCGGGTGTCCCACGTGTTCGCTTCCGTTGACAATGGGACGCCCGCATCTGGAACCGAACGAACCAATTGCCTCCTTGTTTTCTGCACAACACACCATTCCACGTTGCAACGCTTTTATACTTGGTCGAGGCATTGAAAAACGTTCTCAAAGCATTGCGTCCAGCGTTTCGGGATGGCTTTTCTACTGTCTAACAACAGCCTTAGATGGTTTTCACGTGAGCCAGGACCTGGCCTAAAGTTGTTGACTCTCTTGTTGATGGTTTCATCAAAAAAAAAAAGGTACGGGTATAAGTGTCAACAAATGCGGTCCGATAATGGGATGTCACGCCATAGGCGAAATTGCGGCTGCCAGCTTCCCTTGCTGACATGGTGAAGACTGACTTTAACTAAATCTTCTGCTTTGACATGGTGGTTCCCGACTCTGCAATTCTCCTCGGCAACAAATTCTAGTGGTTTGGTCGACATTTTCTATCAGACCGTCAACGCCGGCCCTCCGAGCCATATATCTTATCTGCCTCGATGAATTGAGCGGCCGTCTTTGCCAACCTTTTTGCGAGCTTCCCAGTCGCGATCGGCCCCTACGTCTTGCGCCAATTTTGTGAAGAAATTCGACGCTTGAAAGAGGGATATCCCGGCCACTGGTAAGCAGTCCCGGTCGTCAGCTAAAGGTACACCGAGAAGTTGCCCACTGGCATGAATCCTGATGGACACTGACGGTCCACAACCCGTGTAGAACGAGGACGTCTCTATCCACAAGATGTTGCATATTTCCATCAAGAGCGTCCTCGAGTGGTATGCCCCACTCGTTCGTCTCAAAAATAATTGGCGCTGAGAGAGCAGCTTTTTCGAGGCGTGGTGGGTTTGTACAGTGTTTGTGGCACGAATCTGTCAGTGCCAGTGATTATGACCGCGCCTGTAGGAATTTTTCACTGGTTATAGTACTGCTGTGAGGGGCTTTGACCACCACTGTCAGTATTTCTTTCAGATGACATGAGTAACCTTATTTGCAACTGAGATTCGGGCATGTTTCCTGAAGAAGCATCAGATACACTTGATGAGTGTGGAATGAATTGCTCAGACACCCTCGGTTGTCTCTAGGACGTGATCACAAGAGAAACTTATGGTATGTAGTGTTTCGGCTAACCTCCGTCCCGGTCAGCTCCGTCCCGTGTATAGTGGGTGGTAACACAAAGGTAGGGCTATCGTATATTCCATTCCAATTGGAGACACTGAATTTCTATGATTGGTACAGTGGAAGCCGACACACAGCGGATGTAGGCCATGGGAGTGCGAAGTTATAGGTGAAAGTGTCAGCAGGAATCACCTCGATACCTCTGCAAGAGGCCGCTAGATCGAGGGCACGTCCAGGACCTGTCCTATAAAAATGGTCGTCTGAGGAATTCTGTGATGTGCATGTCAGTGTTGGATAAAAGGGAGCTTCAAAGAAGCCGCCTGGAAATATTGCACCAACGCCGACACCTCAGCATTGGAATCCAAGGGAAGGCGAACTACATCAAAGGGCTGTTGGTATTTCATGTCTGGGGGTGAAGTAGACGAGCACTTACGGAACTGGAGGAGAAAGGAGGGGTATTATATATCTGGCTCGATCACGGCCCCTTGAAGGCAGCATCTTCGTACCCCGGCGGCCAGTCTGGTTTGGATACGTCCGACTCACAGCATTCAGTGTTATGACATAGGCTGACTTTTGTCTATTTTGTCACTCACGGTAGCTCTGACATGGCAACGGCTCAGCGCTCAGCGCTCAGGAGTAAGTGTTTACACGACTTTCGGCCCCGTGTGTGACGACTAGACCGCCGCGCTTAGCCGCACAGCCAAAAGGCGGAAATACTGAATGACCACCATTCAGTATCACGGACGGTATATGTACTAGTTACGGGGCCTAGGTAAGCCGGAGTGCTCACACCGCGATGCCATGGCCCAACCCCGTGGCTGTTCTAAACCCCGTAACTCCACCACACTGGTCGTCAACCTTCTGACCGAATGGCCTTTTCTTTCGATAGACAAGCCCGCCGCATGTCGGAAATGAGTGGTCTCCAGGGGCAGCCCAGCTCCGGCTTCCTGGGAACCTCTGAAAAGCTAAGTAACCGGAGGGACAGTCAACGATTGCACGCTCACATCTTACGCTTTTTTTTTCGCCTCTGAACCTATGCATCTTCTATCTTCATCGGTATTGTGCGGCGCTAGGTGCGACTTTCTACCCCGCCCGCAATTCTAGTAACCGAAAGCGCCTAGCCACGAAGGCTGTGATCTGTGATGCCAGTGTGTCGGTGCCACGCCAGGCAGGCAACTTCCGACACAGCGTCGTAGGTCCCAGCGGAAGCGCCCTTGCCACATTCGATGACGAACTATCTCGTGTCGGTAGTGCGAGGGTAAAGCATGCTCCATGCAGGTTTCAATTCCTTTCTATACCTAGCTGTTACTACAACATTGAATATGCCCATTACAACAGCCATGGACATCGACAAAGCTGGATGTATATTGTTCAAGAAATGAACTAGAGATCAGGGCTGCTGGACACAGTCGTAACATGCCACACGTAACAAAACAAACAAATCGGAATGAGTCCAATCGTATCCGGCGTGGTCATCGCCCATCATTGTCATGCGGCACGAAATGATGAAGGGGTGCGTTCCACTGGTGGGATACCGCTGAGGGTGGTGTGCGAAGGCGAAGTTGGGGCTGCCAGCTCCCTTTGGACACGTGATGGAGAGATACCAGGATAAGATCCTCGACCTTGATGTGTCGTTTTCCGATCTTCCACCTTGGATCGGATTCGGCTTCCATGGGTTTGTCTTGTACATCCTGAGCTAGACATCAGTGCCAATTCCTGCAAACATTAAAATTCTACCCACTTCTGCAAAGCGTCCAACACACGCAGCGATATTTTTCGCAAGCTTGGCTCTTGTTATAGGGCCCTTGGGGTTCTTGAAGTCCATTGTAGGTATCTGTTTAGACCAAGACGCGTAGCCTGGCCACTGGAGAAAAATGTCAACTTGTGAGCAAAGAAAGAGCCTGAGTGCATACATGAATGCGGATTGACACAGAGGGACCACAGCCAACAAACATGAGATCGTCCTTATTTTTCAGGTTTTTGTGTCTCTGCATTCGAGCGTCGTCGAGGGAGATGCCTAATTCAGATGAATCATCTGACTGGAAGAAGATAGTTTCGTGCAATTGCACGTTTCGAATGTACCGCTCCCTGTCAGCTTCGGTATGCGGTTGATAAACAAGTTGAGGGACAAAATCCTTGGTCCCACACAACTCGATTACCCTCTTCCACTCGACGATTTGGGGCATGGGAAGCTGCGTCACCACGTCCTAAATCGAAATGAGTTACAGCCGAAAGCATCAGATGAAGAAAGTTACCGGTTCCATGGGAAGGGGTGATATAGGCGATATGTCACCTTCCGACCGTGGAGCATGATTCCACCAAGGTGATCCGGAAGGATATGGTTTGTTCCTCAAGTCCTATAACAAGATAATCAGATATCAGTCTTGATGAATTTCTTGTGCACCCACCGGTATCGACAATCCTCCATCTGCTGGGGCTGACCAGGGCGATGCTATGAAAACGGGCGGTTGCAAACCAAACTGTGATTGGGTGTAAGGCGTCTGTAACGAGTTGAGCAAAGAGTTGCCT